>JABXWE010004665.1:0-41755 GCA_014611495.1 Limonius californicus | reverse complement strand
GTCCGTATTTGTAAATTAAATTTGTAGTTAGTTGTATAAGTTAGGGTTTATTAAGGTTTCGTAATGCTTTAATTCTGAATTAATCATTTGTAATGTACTGTTTAAATGAAGTGTTGTATGAAATTTCCTTTTTTACAAGTTTTAAGTCTAATTATTATTAGAATTTGATATATTTACAACTGAATGTGTATTCAGGAAGAAACTTGCCTCAATGTTAATTGTGTCTGGGATGATGATTGTAAAGTTTTTGAATAATAATAAAGGAGAGTTTTGGGTTCCACTAAGGTCAAAGATGTAATCGTTACGGCAAAATCAAGAACCTGAAGCAATGCATCCTAAACACTTATACTGTAGTAGTATATGACAACAGTATTGAATAAATTAATTTATTGTACTTGCTTTTTCTTTTCATCGAAATCAACTGATCGACTTAAGAAATGTCTTAAATATCATTTGTATTAATATTTTTACTAGGGCTGTCGATTTTTAAAAATTTGCTAACCGGCTAACCGGTTAGAAAACTATTCGTATCCGGATACCGAATAATTCGGCGATTAACCGGTTAACCGGACTATCCGAATACCGAATAATTCGGTTAACCGTATTATCCGGATACCGAATACTGCGGTTAGCCCAACGTATTCGAATTTTCGAATAGTGAACAGTTTAAAACTAACCGCATCGAAGTTTCTGTTATTACATTACTTATTACTATTAGTATGAGAGTACACGGTTTCTAAGTTTTCATCAACGTTCGCACTTCGCAGACGAGAATCACCACTCGGCGGTAGCTGCAAAAGTGCCGATTTTATTGTATGGGTAATGGCCGTAATGGGTATAACTGCAATAAAAGGGAAGGTGATGCCGGCCTTCCTAATGCAGTTTTAGAAGCAGATGGTTTAGCTTTAGATAACTATCCAGTTAAAATTGGACGTTACACAAAATCGTTTTCAAATAGAAAACAATTAAGTTTAAACTGAATCAACTAATCAACGTCATATATTCCCATAACATTGTTCTACTGTGTAGATAGAATTGCGGTTTCACTATTTTATTTTATATCCCAAAAAATAAATTGCATGCTTAATGTTTCAGGAAAATATTGACAACAATATTTAGCTATAATTAAGTTGAAGTAATAATAATAATAAAATTGTACAATTTAATAAGTTGGTTTAATTAAATCTTATTTGTAAGAATTGTAAATAATTAAATATGCGGTTAGTCAAACCGTTCACTATT
Organism: Limonius californicus; assembly: GCA_014611495.1. Lineage (NCBI taxonomy): Eukaryota > Metazoa > Arthropoda > Insecta > Coleoptera > Elateridae > Limonius > Limonius californicus. The sequence continues at coordinate 40,513 of JABXWE010004665.1, read as the reverse complement.
CGAAACTTCGAATAGTTGGACTAACCGAAGTATTCGATATCCGAATTGTTCGGTATCCGAATAGTCCGGTTAACCGAATTATTCGGTATCCGAATAGTCCGGTTAGCCGAATTATTCGGTATCCGGTTAACCGCAATTCGTTAACCGCGGTTTCGGATAGTAAAAAAACCGGTTAACCGGTTAACCGAATAGTGTCAACAGCCCTACTCTTGACACCAAGCAAGCCTAACAGCCTTGTCATGTGCAGTTAAAGGGAGCCGTTGGAATGGACTCATAGAATCTTTTTTGTAATTCTGATTGCTGGTGTATTTAGTTAAATAAAAAAAAATATATTTATTTTATTCTTTGCAATACCTACTCATCTGCGTATTTAATAAGTTCTGACTGTATATAATTTTTTATCAGGGCTCTTATTGTTCTTTAGTTTTTTTACTATTTCCATACATTCTTCATAAATTCTTCTTGTACTGAGTTTTTTTCTTGCGGGTGCGTTTGATTTTGCTTTTCTTCATTTATTTCGTTTTCAGTGAATAGCTTCGAGAAGTGACTGGCCCATATTACTACCATTTCTTTTTTATCCATATAGAGGTATCCTTTTTCACTTATAAGGTGTATGGTTTAGTATTGCAATCCTTCCTTTTAATCTTTTATAAATATATTTATACCAAGATTTTGTATTTTTGTTTTTGTGCGCTTCTTCTATTTCTTCAAACTTTTTTTTGTGCCTTTCTTTTCTTATCTGTACAACGATTATGGGTTTTATTTCTTGCTAGTCTGTATTTTTCTTTTAGTTCGAGGGTTTCTATTTTCAGCATTTTTATGCATATCTTTTTATTCTTGTTTTTTAATAATTTTGTGTACAATAATTAGTAGCAACATTTACCTGTCTTTGGACTTCATTTCAGCTGGAAATAATGCACGAAATACAAAAATAAAAACATTACTGTAAAGCAAATTCATGGAGCTTTTAAATGGCATGTCTTCTTGATACCCCTTGCCAAATAATATTTTTAGGGTGAAAGTTACCCAAATTTTAAGGTTGAAGATAGTGAACGAAAGGAAATAGCCTATTACATATGCCCCTAGCAGATTAATTTGACGTTTTGAGGCGGTGTTCGAAGAATTGAGGTTTAGTGTCACAAAACACGCTTGTTTCGTTTTTGGCCGGCCACCCTGTACATAACTTATGACAAGAGCAATCATTTAAGCAGGTTATTTACGATTATTTTTCCTAAATTTTTAATTTTATTTTATACGTTATGCTTATACTGTGCTTTCTAGGTAAAATTACTTGATTTCCTTTACATGATGTCGTTTCTAGTGTAAAAACGACATATTGTTTAAATGTAGCGATCAAAGCAGTATTTCCTGGTTGACAATCTAGAAAAGATTGCAGAAATGAGGTAAAGTTTTGTTATCGTTAGATTGTAGAAATACTGGTAGTGATGAAATAATTTTGAGCTTTTCGTTCTTGTTAGTAAAGCAGAGCGTGTCCTTCCCAGGATTTAATTTTCCTGGGAAGTTTTGATACTTTAGGGTTGTAATGATTTATTGATTTTGCTTATTAATGTATATTTTTAAACATTTTATACAGTTATTTTAAGTTTCCTGTGTTTAACTCCGCACTTTACTTAAGGCGATAAACATTCAATCGTGATTTATGCAATCGTTTAGCAATTTTTTTGCAATAAGAATGTTATTTTAGCACAACTAGTCCATCCGGTTTATTTCGAAGTACTGAGAAGTTCAAGGTTACAATCTTATAAATATCTTGCTGCGTGACGGCTTCTCCTTTTTCATACACCTTAATTAGCCAATTACTCATGTCATCATCTCTCTAAAAATATGGAAACCATTTGTAAATATTAAAATTTAGGTTTGTCAATTGAATACTTCAAATAAATGCCTTATTTGCATATCAATTTAGGTTTGAACAGGATCCTGGGTGTTGGGTGATCGAATAGATAGGGCTAGTGTTTTAACATTTATTTCAGAAATACTGTATATCCAAATTACAGAATTCCTTCCAGGTAAACATTTTAGATGGCATTTACATTGTGTAAGTTTTTGGTGTAGAGTGTTTAGCATTTCAAATAAATTGTGCTTGCTTTGATTTACGATTTAACAGTTCAAGCTTTAAACAACATACTACCTATAGGTGTTGAACATAGTTAAATAGTTGTTTAGCTACTACTAGAAGTATAGTCGAGAATTAAATGTTACCTGTGCGTTTGCTGTTTATTGTAATTATTGATACTTCAGCTAATACTTTTATTATAAAGCATTCACTTTTAATTATTATTTTTTGTTTTCAAAGTTAAAGCATGCAATTTCTCGATTATGTAATTAAATTATGAATGAAATTAGTTAAAATGTACGAATTATTTGTATATTTGTTAATTATATTAAGAATTTTGGTTTAGTTTAACAGTATTTATTAATTTTCTACGCAATTTTAAAAATAAAATAATTTAATGTAGTAGAACCTATTGGGATGTTCTTGATTAAATAACTCACTATATTCTTCTTGAGTTTTTAATCTATCGCCTTATGCAACTACCATTATAATTTCCATCCTTCCACGATCAGTTAAACGCACAATTTCTACTTTGATTTGAAAACATTTATAACTTGCTCACAAATGTGCAAAAGTCAACAATTTAACGGAGGGTCGGTTCTGGCTTGTCAGCCGCCTGCGTGCCGCAGATCCCATGCCAACGCGAATTGAGTATATACAAGACGTAAATATGCTGTTAGATTCCTAACCTAGCCCACGGTTATGCTTTTTTCACTGTTCTATATAGGTGGCAGTAGTGAAAATATTTTAACTCTGCTTGAATACGTATTTGCGAATTTACTTACATCTGATAATTTCAAACTTTTACACAATTTTTTGCTCTGGCCTACAATAAAGCATGCTTTTGTATACAGGGTGGCCCAATGAAAACGAAGCAGACGCGATTTTTCATATTTATCGTCATTTTAAAAAAAATCGCTCGGACTCATCAAGTTTATTTTGATGGGAAAACCTTTTACGATTATTTTCAACCTTGTCACTTCAACCTCCTAGAGGTGGTGAGATTCACCCCTAAAATTTTAAATGGGAAAGGGGGTATGGTGATACATCATTTGAAAGGGCATTAAATTCTCGTTTTAACGCTTTCTAGTTTTTCAAATTATGATCAGTAGTTTTCGAGAAAATGTCATTTAAAGATAGTAATCCGTCAAAAACCAATAATTCATGATTTTTCACTTTTACCATAATTTACACCAGTAAAGTTGACCTCCAGTTGACCTCCAGTAGTACTGGTTTTGTTGTAAACCGTTTCGGACGTTCTGAAGCATTTCTGGAGTAATTTTCCGATATTCGTTGTTGATCCGTTGACGCACAATAACTGAAATTATGGAACAAAATGACTGTTACAATATCAACGAGTTGATGTTTCTACAAGACGGAGCACCTCCACAGTATACCCTTGCTGTTCGTCAGTATCTGGTCGAAATATTTCTTGGTAGATGGATTGGCCAAAGAGAAGCAATGCAGTGGCCTGCGAGTTCACCAGATTTACGCCCTTTAGACTTCTTTCTGTGGGCCCACATAAAAAGTAAAATTTATAGTACTCAGTCAGAATCCCTACAGATTTGCGTCAACGGATCAACAACGAATGCCGTCAAATTACCCCAGAAATGCTTCAGTACGTCTGAAACCGTTTTCAACAAAACCTGTACTACTGTATGGATGCTGGAGGTCAACATTTCGAACATTTAATAAATTGAAAGTTAAGGTAAATTTCTTAATCAATAAAACATTCATCATCATCATTCATTCATAATCCTGATCCTCGTCTCTACCGCTTGCGCAGAGTCGAGCCGGTGTGAGGCAAAGCTAAGCTAGTTTGTGCTATGCACAACAGGGACCGACTCTGCGGGTTACCGTGTTGGTGCGAAATCGTGCTTGGCTTGCCTGTTATGTGTGATTGTTTATGTTTTGTTTATGGTCTTGTTACTCTTTTAATGCGACCGTAATACGAAGAGTGCCATTAATTTAATCCCCAATGACAAATGAAGACCAGGACCCAGTACCGATCATCCAGAGAATAAAAAAATTTCCGACCCTGGAGAGATTCGAATCGGGAAGCGTTTGGACTATTACATCGAAAGCTTGGCTCTCCTACCACTGAACCATCCCCGCTCCTAATAAAACATTAGTGGTGTAAATTACAGTAAAAGTAAAAAATCATGAATTATTGGTTTTTGGCGGGTTACTATCTATAAAAGGCATTTTCTCGAAAACTACTTATCTGAATTAGAAAAACTAGAAAGCGTTAAAACGAGAATTTAATGCTCTTAAAATTGTGTGTTATATAATAGTATATAAATTCCCATTTAAAATTTTAGGGGTGAAGCTCACCACCCTCCTAGGGGTTGAAGTGACAAGGTTGAAAATAAACGCAAAAAGTTTACCTCTCAAAACAAAAATTGACGGGACTGAATATCTTCATTTTCTAGATTTGAAGAATGTAAGATTTGGAGAATTACCAACAGCATTATACTACCATAAATGTCTACAGATAGTATTTTGTTTTAAGAATAAGATGTTTGTCGAGCATCTGCCCGTCGAGCAATCGGCGTGGCGAGCAAACAGTTGTCGGGCAACGAGACCCGCGAGCAAACGGTGGCGCACAAGTGCACTGCACACCTGCCAGAACTAAATAACTTAAGTTTAAGTTGACTCGATATATGTAAATACGGAATTTTAGTAAATTTATAGTGAGTTTTTAAGCCAGACCGTTTGACAAATAATATCACAAAAAAATACGGAATCATATAAATCACCGGATGAGATAAAGCCACCCCCCCCCTATGTATTTACGGGGTAAACAACTTAAAACCCCTCACTGATATGTTAACTGAACAAGCTAAAGACAAGTACACCATTAAATTAGTGGGGAACACACAAGCCAAGATCCACCTAAACAGTGGCAAAAACTATAGTACTGTAACCAAAATCTTAAAAGCAAAAAATACAGATTTTCACTCATTCTAACCTAAACAAAATAGAACATTTCGAGTCGGCTTGTGTGACATGCATCCTACGGTTGACATAAATGACCTCACCAAAGAAATCAATGAACACTGTTATAAGTATCCATAATATTAAACGCAGAATCCAAAAAACTCCTCTACCTATGTTCTATGTTCAGATACAACAAAATGAAAACAACAAAAACATCTACGACATAGAATTTCTCATGAACTTGAAAATTAAATTCGAGCCTCCACATGTCAAACGGGAAGTGCTCCAATGTATAAATTGCCAAAGGTATGGCCATACAAAAAACTATTGTCATCGAAAAGCTAGATGTGTAAAATGCGCCGGGGAACACCCAACAAAGGATTGCGAAAGAAAACAGGGAAGCAAAGACGTTAAATGTGTCAATTGTCAGGGGAATCACCCAGCTAACTATACGGGCTGCGACATTGCGAAAGAAATACAAAGAAGAATGTATCCACTTCTAAGGGACAAACAGTTGGTTCAACCTGGTAGAACAACAAGTCAATAACCAACCATCAAACCAGAACGTCGGATCCAATCAAAATGATAATAACATTGAAGCAATGACGATCACACTCATGGAAGGAATAGATACTATGCTAAACCTACTCACGAGCGTTATATAAAAAATCTCAAAATGACCCTCTTTCTCAAGTTAGCAGTCTGGAACGCCAACGGCTTGGCACAGCATTGCCAAGATGTCACAACATTTCTAAAACACCACAATATTGACATTATGATTATTTCAGAATCACGTTTCACCAACTTAAACTATATAAAAATACCAAAATATAATATTTATACAACTAATCACCCAGATGGCACTGCACACGCTGGCACCGCAATCATCATAAAATCAGCTATTAAACATCACGAAATACAAAAATATCAAGAAGAACATCTTCAAGCCTCAAGCATCTCAGTTACATTAAACAACAGAGAGGTTATCATTTCAGCGCTATACTGTCCTCCCAGACACTCTATTAAAAAAGAACAATTCCAATCCTTCTTTAATACCCTCGGACCTAGATTTATAGCAGGAGATGATTACAATTCAAAATATCAGGAGTGGGGATCCAGAGTCACTCTAAAGCGTGGCAGAGAATTACTTAAAACGAAGACTTAAAAAATTAAAATTGGTGAAACAAAAACTTTAATTAATAATTTCTTTCTTTCTTTATCATGATCCTCGTTAGTACCGCTTGCGCAGTGTCGAGGCGTGTTGTGTGTGAATGTTCTTGTTTAGGGTCTTGTTACTCCTCTAATGCGACCGTAATTCGAGGAGTGCCATTAATTTGATCCCCAATGGCAAATGGAGACGGGGACCCAGTACCGATCTCCCAGGGAATTAGATAAATTTCGACCCTGGGGAGATTCGAACCGGGAAGCGTTTGGACTATTACATCCAAAGCTTGGCTCTCTACCACTGAGCCATCCCCACCTTTTAATTAATAATTAAAAAAAGCCAAGACATTACAAGAACTACCTGAAAGTGGTTACAAAGCTTTAACATACTTATATAACGCTCTTGTTAGATTGGAAACGTTCCCAGAACAATGGAAAATTGCTCAAATAATTATGATTCTAAAGGATCAGAACGAAGTATCATCTTACAGATCGATCAGTCTCCTCCCAATAGCATCTAAAGTATGCGAAAAACTGATTCTACGATTATTAAAACCAGTCCTAGGCGAAAAAACCTTTTGCCGAAACATCAGTTTGGCTTCAGAGAAGGTCATGGTACCATAGAACAAAAACATAGAGTAGTGACTAAAATTAATCACGATATACATTTAAAAAGATATTGCTCAGCGGCCTTCCTAGACATTAGCCAGGCTTTTGGTAAAGTTTGGCTCCCTGGACTGCTCTACAAGATAAAAAAAACTTTATCAACATCTTACTTCAATATTTTCAACTCACACTTAAGCAACAGGTATTATCAAGTGAAATTCAAAGAAGAGCTGTCGGCAATGTATCTTATCCATTCTGGCGTTCCACAAGGCAGTATTCTTGGTCCTACGCTTTATCAAATTCACACATCAGATATTTCAACCACTAGACAAACGATGATAGCCACCTTTGCAGATGATACTGCCCTGCTGGCCTCCCACAAAGATCCGAGAATAGCATCACAACTACTTCAACTAAACCTAAACAAAATAGAAATCTGGATGAACACTTGGCGAATTAAGGCCAACGAAGCCAAGTCTGTACATGTGACGTACACATTGCGGAAAGAGACCTGCCCTTCAGTCTTACTAAACAATAAGCTACTTCCGCAGGAAGACAGTGCTAGATACTTAGGCATGTACCTTGATAGAAGACTAAACTGGCGTACACATATCTGGAAGAAGCGAATACAGTTAGGTTTGAAATACAGACAAATGTAGTGGCTCTTAGGTCGAAACTCTCTATTGACAACAAACTACTGCTACATAAACTTTATATTATAAAGCTATCCTCAAGCCAGTACGGGATCCAGCTGTCGGGATCGGCCAGTAACTCTAATCTAGAGATACTCCAAAGGTTCCAAAATAAAGTAAGCAGGAACATTCTCAACGCACCTAGATACGTACCAAACTGGATTATACAGCAAGACATTTCCATATCTTCAATAAAAGAAGAAATAGTGGCATACAGTGGTAAATACAGTGACAAACTTAGTGCACATATAAATGAACTTGCAGCAAATCTACTAGACAGACAATACGTCAAAAGACTCAAAAGATACGATCCACTAGATCTCCCAAATAGATTTAATTAAACGTTCAACTTGTTAGTCTCTTTAGTAACATAATCAAAATAGTTAAGTTCAGACAGAGCGCTCTCACTGGAGAGCATTCTCACACGTTTCTCCTTAATCAGATCATTTGCTGAATGTTATTTTGTATGACAGATTGTAAATATTCATAGATGATAATATATATTCCATTTGAATTCAAACGTTCTGCGGAACATCTTATTCTTTTTTGGAAAGTCGTTGATCGGAAAAAGTGATATTTGGATCTGTTACAACTAAACTAGAATAGTTGGAAGGGCAAAATAGCAATATCAAAAAGAGAGAGTAACTATAGCAAGTTTGTTTTAGGACGTAGACCTGAATATTCACAAAATGGAGCAAGTACACTTCGATCTATTTTTGTTAAAATCAATATTAATAATAGAAAATTGGAACTTCCACATTTATGGCAGATATCAAAGTTTTGCTTAACATATTTATATTTTGTTGCATTGCAGCATTGAGATTTTTTAAGTGAACTTTAAGTACGGACTTTCTTATATTTGCTAGGAAACTACAGTAGTAGGTGTCGGGAATAAATGGTTTTTACGCTTAATGGATTCGGTTTAACACAGCGTAGGCAGCTTTTAATTTTATTGTAAATTAAGGCTCATGTATGAACAGGACTGTAATTTATGTTAGAACATTAAGTGCTGCACACATCCTTGTATGTAGATATTATTTTCAACGCTTTTACTTTATGACGCTGTGAGAAAATATTACTGCTGCTGTAAAACAAAGCAAAGCTGATGTTGAAATTATCTTTTTTTTGCGGTTTTTCAATAACTAATGCTCTAAACGGAATTATTAGCGGAGAAGCACCAATTAGTGTGTGCGTGAATGTCTTGCAGCTTGGAAAATCTTAAAATATTGTTGGTGAAGCACCTATTTCCCATTTCATGCCTTCCTAGATTAAGACTTGCCACTTGTAGTTTGTATTCATTCCGATAGGCGTTAAAACAATGCAGATCAAGGTTGAATTCCATCTCGTACAACATAATCTGTTCATGACTTCCACTGATCTATGCAAAACGGCAAAACTATGTACGTACGAATACAGAATTGGAAAACCTCACATCTTATCTAATACTATTTGGATTGAACACGTACAATTTACTCAACACTAGTTTTAATTCTGAACTTTTGTTAACATTTAAAGATACATTCCATCAAAGTCTACTATTTAATTACCTTGTATTAGTATAACAGAAAAGCATACTTCGGCCCCTTCCGTTAGGATTCATCAACTTGTTATAGTAAAGGTATCTAAATGGCAAAACGAATTTTTGTAACGACCTTTGATAGAGTGTTAATAAATTAAAATGTTAATCGTCTTATTTTTATATTTAACATTTTTTTCTTTGGGCCGTATAATAGAGACAACCTGCTCACATTACCTTTTATGGCAGAAACGTATCTGGATTCTGTAATTCCGTACCGTTGTAAAGTTCAAGGAAGTGCTTCAGATTTTTAACTAATCACTAAAGCATTTGTGAATCGCTCTAAGTAAATAGTTACCTTTAAAATGTGCATTCCTATTTCAGAACCACCGTATTTTCACAGTAGCCGTGAATGACTACAACTCTATCGCTTTAGAAAGAAAGTGACATAAAAGTTACGGTTTTACTAATAAATTACACTTTGCGGCGAGGTTACTCCAAAACGAGAAATGTTAAAATCGAAGAAGACAATTACCGCACCTATCATCAAATGTAACCTCTGAATCGGTCAAACGTTTCAACATAGTTTTAATACCTGTGACCTCCTCTGCTTCAGAATCTTGCTTTTATATTATTTATATTTATGTATTTGATAGGTTTCCATTCAATATAATACGAGTTCGTGTGTGGCAAGTAAAAATGACTTTCTGCAGTAAGCGTCGTTGTATGAAATAACACGCCTTGCAAGTTTGACATTTGCAATTATCTGTCCTAAATAGTTTTTCAATAATAGAAACGTCAAAGAGGCTACACGTTTTTAATATTCTAAAATCTTTTCTTGTGCAAATGAATTTTAAATTATGTTGTCCTCGGTGCGCTATTAATCGCCAAAATGTAAATGATATGTCAAGTAGATATAAATTCCACCAAAGCATTTCAAATGATAGAAGGTTTAGAATAATAAATTTCAATTGAAATTATCCGGGTAGAATACAAGATTCTTATTATACATGGTATATGTGTTAATGTAATGCTGATGTAGATAGATAATTCTGACAGCAATTATACTTATTGAACTTCTTCTTTGTCAAGCATTATTTAATTAACTATAATTTATAGTAAGCTTGGCAATGCCAACTGTGTAATGTGTCATCATGTTAGTGCATAGCGAAAGTAACTTTTTGTTCGTTGGCTCTATCAGCTATATTATTCACATCTCGTGTAAATAGACTGTAGGGAGATTTCAGTAATTTCTAAAATGATCCTTTCATGTTTCAGAAAGTCGCAAACTACTTTTATTAGATTTCAGTTCTCAAAATTTGCTATTATTATGGTCAAGACATACTCAATTAATCGTTTATGTTGTTGGTTACACATTTTTTAGCCCATTCGGAGTAATTATTCAACCATTAATGTTGCATACAATTTTAGTTTGTCAAAATAACGATGATTATTATAAATGCATAAAGTGACAGTTTAAAATATACAAATCATATGTATACTCTATTCACTTTCCTTTTGCGGCTTGGTGGGCAATGACAAATAAGTATTATCCTTTCACAATTATTTGGTATGCCGTGCAATAGCGATATATTTTATTATAGTTTGCGTATTTTGTATAAGTGCTAATATATACACTGACCGGCAAAATTATCGCATCACTTTCAAAAATTGGTTTAACATGCGAATAACGCATCATAAAACGAATAAATGCGTGAAATCATGTTATTTATTATTAAACTTAAACAGATAATCAAAAATTAAGGTAGGGATAGAATAAACAAAGCCGCCTTTCAGTAAAACTGAAAAAAAAGGAAAATGATCAAATTTTAAGTTTACATATGTTTGAAAAACGTCGTAAGTTTTTCAAGTTTTTAATTGTCTAACACATTTAAATGCATGTTCAATATCTTGTGTTGCCTCCTCTAGCTTGAATAACCGCTTGCATTCTACGAGGCATGCTCAATATCAAGTTCCGAATGGTTGCTTGATCTATTGCTTCCCATTCTTCAATTAATGCCTGTCTTAGCCCATTGCGCGTTTGAGTACGATTTGCACGAGCTTTTATTCTTCGTTCAAGCTCGTCCCAAACATGCTCTATTGGATTACAATCTGGGCTTCTCGCTGGCCACACCAGTCTTTCAACATTTACTTCATTAAGGTACTCATTGACAATTCCAGCTACATGTGGACGGGCGTTGTCGTGCATTAGGAGAAAATTATTGCCAACAAATGGTGCAAACGGTACCACGTGAGGTTCCAATATCTCTGTAATGTATCGATTCGCATTTAAAGAACCACCATCGATAACTACGAGATCCGTTTTGGCATGCATGTTGATCCCTCCCCATACCATTACGGATCCACCACCAAAACTTTCCCTGCTAACCATGGTACATGCCGCATACCGTTCTCCCGCTCTTCGCCAAACTTTAAGACGTCCATCGGGTGAGTTCAAGGCGAAACGAGACTCATCCGTGAAAAGTACACGGGCCCAGTCATCATGTTCCCAATTAATGTGATTTCGAGCAAACTGCAATCGATTTCTTTTATGCAATGGGAGAAGTAAGGGCCCATGTGCTGGTCTCCTATTAGTTAAGCCTCCTTCCTGCAGACGCCTACGAATTGTTCTCTCGTTTACCATTACATTACGAGTGTCCCGGAGGGCGCTCTGCAGCTGCGGAGCAGTCAGGTGCCTATTTCTCAGCGATGATAACACTACAAATCTGTCATCCACTTGCGATGTAGCCCTGTGTCGCCCCTGACCACTCCTACGTCGATGTTCTCCATTCTCACGGAACCTACTAGCAACTCGGGAGATCGTTGATTGGCTGACGTTCAACGTTCTTGCAACGTAACGTTGATTCCTGCCATCATTTAAAAGAGCCACTGCTATTGCAGCTTGTTCTCTTTCCATGCTCTAACAAAAGTGGTTAAAATAGTGATTTAATGAAAACTAAGTCGTTTGAATTAATACTCCAAATTATTCAAGCAGTATTTGTTAAGATACATACCTGGTATTCATTCAATAAGAAAATTTCAAGAATTTTTACAAATTGACCTTTTTTATTGAAAAAATTCTTTAGACAGTCAATATCGTTGGCCACATTAAGAATATTATTGTTTGACAGATCTAGCATTTTGTTTTCATACATTCATTTGTTTTATGATGCGTTATTCGCATGTTAAACCAATTTTTGAAAGTGATGCCATAATTTTGCCGGTCAGTGTATATTGATATGATCTGTGAACGACTAGCCTTTCAAATTAAATTTAATAGATTTGACCAGCTTGTATTCAGCAATCATATCTTTATTTTAAGTTCTATTTTTATTTATGTAAGGTAAGTTGGGCGCCAGGTGACAATTTTTAGATACTTGTCGCCAAAATATGCAAATTGTAATTCCACGGTTTAACTATAGAGCACAAGTAACTCGAATCTCAGGAGTCGGTTCCCTTACGCTTTACTATTATACTAGAAAATGGACATTTGGTACAATTTATCAGTAAGCAGCTAAATTCAGTTGGAACCTATACATGTCATAGCCGTGTGCAACCTTTTCACCTAGTAATTGCCAATAAATGTTAAACAGGTTTAATTATAATTTTCTTGCTGAATTTGCAGTTTTCTGGAGCACACCTAAGGTAGGCTGTAATATGTTTACCTTTCTAATGTAATCTCTGCATGGAAATTATAATGATGTTCTTAGAAAGTCCTTGACCCCAAATGTCACTTGAACTGGGTTGCGATCCAAATCTTGTTTCGTGAAACTCGGCCAATTCGACGAATTCCATACAGGAACCACTTAATTCAATATTATTCGGCAAGTATTATTACCTTACTCTCATTTTTAACGAGACTCGTATTTACACTTGACAGTAAACTTTTACTTTATTAAACATAAACAATGTTTTAAATAAATTTTAAGTTTCAGGAATGCAACAAAATTGCTTGCATCCTCGCCGAAGTTCAAAAGGACGCTCCTTTTCATTGTTTTGTAAACAACTAACCTAGCAACTAACAAATTTACCTACATAGCAACGATGCTAAAAAAATGCTTAAAAATACAGTACGGGCACTTGGATCAAATTACAATTTTAAAAATAATATTTTGACAGGTAAAATAATTTTATAAAAAGGTTCATAACTTAACGGCGTCACTATTTATCCATGTTCTGATTTCAGAAATGCAATGTGCATATCCGAAAGCTGCCTCTTACACTTTCCGCATTTCACACTTATCAAATAAATACACATCTTCACAAAATGGTCCGTTTAATGCTGCATACTTCCGTATGAATTGAAATAATCCAGAGCTAAGCTCATATCCAAGCTTTTGGCATGTTATAGAATCTTTCTATCATATTTATTCAATATAGAATACTTTTCAAGTAGTATCTTTTTTCGTGACAGGTATATGCAGAATACGAACTTGGCAGTGCTTCAGACCAAGCAAGAAGTTATCTGCATCTTGATCTGCCCTTTGTTAATGACCACAATGGAACCGAATTCCAAGATATCAACCAATTGTGCTAGTACCCTTTATAAAATTTAACCAAATTTACGAATCAAAAATCATCAAAAATCATCACAATATCTATATATATTTTTTTATTGAGACTATCTGAAAACATTTTTATCAGCTGTACTAGTTTTTAAGACAAACAATTACTTCTCTATAGCCAACAGTCCTAGATTAGTAAACCTTTTTACGTTCCCATACCTTATTCATTGATGTTTTTAAATATGTATTTATACGTTTTCGTTTTGGAAAACTCCTTTCATCTGATGCTACAATAACTGGTAATGTCAGAAGTTTTATCGAGGCTGTGAAAAGATTAGGAAATGACGACGTCAAGTTATTTTCTTAATATTAAGTTTTTTAACGGGTCCGCCCCGTCTGTAGTTCTACTGCTCAAAACTCTATGCGTTATCTGTTTGTTAAAGACCTCAAGACCATCAATGTCTTGAAAATGCTTGCTTCCTTTGATAATCAACAGGGGAACACGTAATAAAAACCAAAATTTTTTAATTTTCAGTTGAGTCATTTCTCGAAATTCAGAAAGGAGTTTATATATATAATGGCATCCCTATAGATTTTTCAACCTTTCCTAAATATTTGTATCAATAATCATTAGATGAAATTGTATTCTGAGCAATTCTTTTGTTTCTGTGATAGATTTATCGGTACTTTCATAATCAGAAAGCCCAACTTTAGTCTTACTCCTTACAACTGCATATTCTGTCTTTACATTTACTTCTGCAGCTATATCTGGAGGACACTACAACATTTTACTTACAACATCAATTTTTGATAGATATCGTTCCACATAATGACTGAGCAAATGAACTTAGAAGATCCCCGATCTAACAAACATTGAGCTGTATGTTTTGTTTTCTCGCCTTTGGAATTGGCATTTACTATATCATTTAAACTTTTCATTACTTCACTTAATTGTAATCGCCGAGGTAACAGTGCTTTTATTCTGCTCTCTAACTTTGTGTCACATACAGACAGAGGCGAATGTAGAAAGAATATTTTGGCGGAATGCAATCGGTTGAGCGTTTAAAAATAAGAAACACAAGCTTGTGACGTACACGTTGGTGTCATGTGCAACGGACGTGTGCTGACCGTGCTTCTACCCCTCGCCGCGCGCTATCCAACGTCGGACGGGTATATAAGGAGCACAGATTTCAGTGAAAAATCATTGTGTGTTCTTTTGGTTTAATTTGTTTGTCGCAGATTGTTTATCAACAATAAACTAATATTTTTCTTTGTTGCATGGTGATATTAAACCGGAAATTAGTTCCGCTTCAAAATCTTTTACCAGAACAGAGTTTCGGCTTAGTTTCACCCCTGCTTACAGATTCCAGTGTTAATTTACTAATATTATGGTTGAGTATGTCCTACCTGTAAGAAGATGCTGAAAATATATATATATATAAAATAGGTCGAAAATGTTAAAAAAATTAACTGTTTGAAATGATATTTTGGCCGCATCATCATCATCATCATCAAGCAGCCTCTAACATCCACTGTTGGATTTAGGCCTCCCCTAGGCATCTCCATTCATTTCTGTTCTTTGGCCGCATCATTTACAACTAAATTTAATGAATGGAATGCATACGGTGCAAAGAAAGCTCTGCTGTTTGAATCAGAATTAGCGAACATTTCAGTAAAAGAAAATAGGCATGGAAAATAAAAACGTATCAAATTTTAATTTTATTCTTTAATAGTGAACAATAAAGATGCCTCTTCAGCCCCGCTAAATAGTTGCCCGTCTGGCGGCGCCGGGCCTGGTTGTGACTTTAATATAATATTGTATTTAGGTTTTTTGTTTAGGAATTTATCTGTTCTACTGAGTGAAAGCCATTCACTATAGTATTATGATTCTTCTTCTTCTTAGAGTACCACCTCCTTATTGGAGGTTGGCGACAATCTCAGCAAACATCTGGCGATTCTGGACAGCTTGGAATAGTGGGTGGGTTTTCAAACCAGTCCAGTCCTTTATATTCTTCAACCAGGAGTATTTTCTTCGGCCTACACCGCGTCGACCTTCAATTTTACCTTCCATTATGAGTTTTAGCAATGTGTTGTTCTTGCGCATAACATGTCCTAGGTATGCCGTCTTTCTTTGTTTCGCCAGTTGTAGCAATTCTCTTTTATACTTGGCTCTTCTAAGGACATCGTTGTTAGAAACTCGTGCTGTCCAGGGAATCTTCAGCAATCTCCGTAGAATCCACATTTCCAAGGCTTCGATTCGTTTAATAGTATTGGTCTTTAAGGTCCAGTCTTCATTGCCATATAATAACACTGGGTAAATGTAGCATTTCACGAACCGGTATCTAAGACTTAATGATATTGTGGAATTGCATAAGAATGGTTTCATCAGATTAAATGTGGCTCTTGATTGCTCGATTCTGGATCTGATCTCGATTTCTGGGTCTAAATCGTTTTTTATCCAGGTTCCTAAATATTCAAACTTTTCCACGACTTCTATGTCCCTTCCGTATATTCTGATATGTATCGGCGGTTCAGGAGTTCTAGATATTATAAGTATTTTTGTTTTCGTGGTGTTTATTTTGAGGCCATATTGATCACCAGCGGTAATGAGGATATTTAACAGGCGTTGTAATGCTTCTGGACTGTCTGCAATTACCACGGTGTCATCTGCGTAACGAAGGTTGTTAATATTATGATTGCAAGACTTAATTATAAAGTATTAGAAATCAAAATACAACGTTAGATCAACTTGAACTTCACATTATTTAATTAAATAATAAAAATAAACGGAGTAAGGAAGGATATCTTCAGAAGAAAATTAAATTAATTTCCATTAAAGAATGGTTATTGCAGAGGTTAATCACATACCAACTATTACCAACTCCTTGTTGTATTTTTCGGGATGCAGTGCACGCCGCTTATTGGTATTGCGGATAATGTTATCATTCGGGTATTGTTATCACTTTCGCGAAGAACGGCTCGGACGTATGCGACTACACGGGAATAATGCCGTGTGTAGTAATCATGACTTCGGTTTAAGTAGTCAATTTTTTCTTAGGATTGTTTTCGTCTTCTAGCAATAATCTTGCTAGCCTTTTTTTGTTTTGTCAGGCAGTGGTTTCTGTTTACTGCGAATATTACTTAAATGGACGCTCAACAAATTAATATTTGCAGAAGTATACGTAGCTTCTGTCGACTCTCAATAAAATCCGGGAAGGATTATAAAGTTTTGAATGATATGCCGGGCAGGCAAGTGTTTCTTGGAATGTGAGGGATAAAGAAGGAGTAGCAGACTGCTAAGAAAGGTCACCAATGGCAGTCTACTTGTTATTATAGGTAGTTTACAAGCGCCGGGTTATTGTTATTACACTAGATTGGTGTGTCTATTTAAGCAATAGTTGGAAACCTTTATTATTGCAGGTACAGTCACCCGTATTCCATACAAACTTTACACACTTAATACTGTGGTACTCAAACAAAAAACTATTTGATCGCTAACATCCTGCCCGCCTTGGGAGCTCTTGACGAGAGCGTACAATATTACATAAATACATACACACATACATGAATATGCTATAATGTATACATTGATTTGCTCTTAAGTGTTTCATTTTTAAAGTAAGTTATCACTTAAACTACTACAAATAAACTGCTTATTATTCTAATTTATCACTATTTTATGTTAGGCGCTGCATTTGGCACATCACTAGCTAACGGGCACAATTTTTTGACAGGCCCTTTTATTTCACCACGCTTAGTTTTCACCATCACAACGCGCACAATTCCATCTGACCCAGGGAATGTTGCTGTGACGCGCCCAAGGAGCCATTGTTGAGGAGGTAAGTTGTCCTCGATGACGAGAACCATCGTGTTGATTTGGATGTTGGTGACGCTGTGGTGCCACTTTCCTCGAACCTGGAGTTGATGCAAGTATACGCGATGCCAGCGCTGCCAGGAGTGTTGTTTAATTTGTTGAAGACGTTGCCAGTGGTTTAATCGATTTTCGGGAACTTGTGACAAGCATTCTTCAACAGGATGCACGAGAATATCTCCAACAAGAAAATGTGAAGGAGTTAGGGCAATAAGATCATTAGGGGAATCGGATAAAGGAGTCAATGGCCTCGAATTAAGTATGGCTTCAATTTCAATAACAAGCGTGTTTAGTTCTTCGAACGTAAATGTTAACGTGTTTGTAACCTTCAGCAAATGATTTTTGACTGCCTTGACTGCTGACTCCCACAAGCCGCCGAAGTGTGGGCTTCTCGGAGGAGTAAATCTCCAACTAATTTTTTGTTTGTTCAATTCTTCTGTTAATGTTTCTTCATTATTTCTGAGGAACTCGTACAGATCTTTGAGTTTCTGGTTGGCTCCGACAAAGTTAGTAGCATTGTCGGAGTACAGTTTGTGACAAATACCTCGTCGTGCAACGAAGCGTTTTAAAGCTGCTATGAAGTTGTCAGATGTTAAATTGCTTACCACTTCTACATGTATAGCCTTCGTTGTAAAACATACAAATATGCACAAGTATGCTTTATTGTTTATTTGTTTACCTCTTCTTCTACCTTCCTTGACTAGAATAGGTCCGGCATAGTCTACTCCTGCCACCAGAAATGGACGCTGAGTTGCCGTCACTCTTGTTGCAGGTAAGTCGCCCATCATGTGTTGAGCAACCTTTGGGTTTCGTTTAAAGCATGTTAAACAAGATTTAACCACCCTTTTTGCCATTTGTCGACCTGCTAACGGCCAAAACTTCATTCTAACTGCTGCCAATAACTGTTCTTGACTACAATGTAGTAATCTTTCATGTTCTTCTTTGGTTATAAGATACGTTATGTGATGGTTTTTTGGTAGAATATAAGGATGCCTTTGATCGATCGAAACTTCTGCTCTTCCTATTCTTCCACCTACTCTAATTAATAAATTTTCATCTAGGTTCGGATTTAACATAATTAGTTTACTTTTCTTGTCGACTGTGTTGTTTGCTTGAAGATCCTTAATTTCTCTTGAGAAACCTTCTTCTTGAGCCATACTGATTATTTTTCTTGTAGCTACTTGTAACTCTTCAAGTGTTCTGCTTGGAACTGGCTCATCCCAACGAGACTTTAGCTGCCACAATTTTTGCATGACTAATTTCGATTTTACGATTATTGGTCCAACTAATCCCAAAGGATCAAATAATTTACTGATTCTAGTCAATATTTGCCTTTTAGTAATAGCAGAGGATGGCTCCTCTGTAACTTGGTAAGTAATTGTGTCTTTGCATGGGTTCCAACTTACACCGAGAGTTCGTATAGGTCTATTCTTTTCTTCAAAAAATGATAACATTGTGCTGTTTCCACCTTCCTCTAACAGTCGAGGGCAATTAGACATCCATTTGTCGAGATGAAAACCTCCTGTATGCATTATTTGTATTAGTTCTTCCTTTGTTTTCGTTAACTCATTTATGTCATCATTCCCCGTAAGTAAGTCGTCGACATAGAAATCGTTGAAGATTACTTCACATGTTTTTGGATACTGATCCATGTTGTCCTTTGCCAATTGTAGTAATGATCGTGTTGCTAAGAATGGCGCTGAGGCCGTACCGTATGTCACGGTATTCAATTTGTACTCTTGTATCGGTTGGTCTGCACTTTCTCGCCAAACTATTCTTTGTAGATTGCATTCTTCTGTCTTCATCAGTATCTGACGATACATTTTAACTATATCTCCTGTTAAAACATACCGATGTTGTCGAAATCGTGTTATTATTGAAAATAGATTCTGTTGGATGGTTGGTCCAATCATCAGTATGTCATTAAGGGAAACTTGATTTGTTGTTTTGCTGCTGGCGTCAAAAACAACTCGAATTTTTCTTGCTTCATTACTTTGTTTGAAGACCGCGTGATAAGGTAAATAATTTACCATTGTTGTGTCTTCATCATCGCCTGCCTTTGTCATGTGACCCAAACCTTCATACTCTTTCATAAATAAAGAATATTGTTCTTGTAAGACTGGATCCTTTAATGCCTTTCTTTCATATGCTTCAAGTCGTTTAATTGCGTTTTCCTTGGAATCTCCCAAGCATGTTGGATCAGTTTTGAAGGGAAAACATACAACAAATCTTCCTGTTGCATCTCTGGTGTGAGTGTTAGCAAAATGCGCTTCACATTCCAACTCTTCCTTTGAATGATGCTGTATTTCTGCAAATTCTTCAATTTTCCAAAACTGTTCTATTGAATTTTCCAATGATTTGTTTGTAGATAGGGAACAAACTGATTTTTCTTTGTAATGAGATGTATTTCTAGCTACCGGTCCAGAAATTATCCAACCTAACACAGTTTTTTGTAAAATCGGTAAACTATTTCCAAGCCTTATTTTTTCGTTTAGGAGAATATCGAAATATGATTCTGCTCCAATAAGCAGATCTATCTCACCAGGTTTGTCATAGTTTTCATCTGCTAATTCTACCAAAGGTAAGTTTTCTATGTTGATTGTAGTTGTTGGTAACTGGCATGTAATTTTGGGCATGATTAGAAATTCCATTCTTTTCTTGAATTTTGCTTTGTCAGAATGTATTTCCAAGTTTGTACTTTTGTTTATTAAACGTGTGATTCTCGCTAATGCCTGTAACTGTAAGTTTAGCATTATTTGTTTCATTGTGTATTATATCTGCAAATTTTGATGTGACAAAATTCGATTGCGAGCCACTGTCCAATAGTGCTCGTGCCTTTTGCCAGTTGCCATATTTGTCCTTGACTTTAACTACTGCTGTAGCTAATAGAATCTGCGATGGCTTTATCGATGCTTTAGCATTGACCGTTTGTGTAGAATCGACTGAATCCTTTTCATCTGGTTTGGTTTCTTGATTTTCCTGCGCTTCTTCTTTGTGTAGCATGGTGTTATGATTCTTGTTACACCTCTTACACTTGCTGTTTGATCTACATTTTGATGCATGATGTCCTGGCTTTAAACAGTTAATACAGCAATTAAGTTGTTTGATATAAAGAAATCGATCATTCGCATTTTTCTTTATGAATTCTGGGCACTGATACAAAGCATGATTTGCCTTACATAATTTGCAGTTTGATCCATTTGATGTGTTTAAATGTACCGTAGTTTTGTTGAGTACAGCCCTTGTTGTTTGTGATTTATTTGTCTTGTCTGTTCTCTGAAGTATCTGACATCTGACTTCCAAAAAATCTAAAAATTGTTGTAAAGTAGGTAACTCTGTGCTTGTGACTGTTTGCTTTTCCCACTCTTTTGCTACGTAATTATCCAATTTCTCCGAAATTATGTAGATCAACAATGTGTCCCATGTGTCAACGGGTTGATTTAATACTGTTAATGCTCGTGTATTTGTGTACACATTGTCAAGTAATTTGCGTAGTTGACTGAAAGACTCCCTTTGAATTTTCTCAAATTCCATTAGCGACTTAATGTGATTAAATACCATAATTTTCTTGTTTTCGTATCGCTTAACAAGTATTGACCAAGCTGTTTGATAGTTTTTTGCTGAAATTACTAACCCTTGAATTGCTTGAGCAGCATCGCCTTGGAGAGCACCTTTCAAATATCGGAATTTTGCAATTTCTGCGACAGCTTCATTTTCGTGAATGACGGACTTAAAGGTGTCGGAAAATGCAGGCCACTCTTCAAACGAACCACTGAATGTAGGTAATGGCAATTTTGGTAACGATATGCCACTCGAATTTGACTCCTGGTCGTTGCATACGCTGCGTTGGTTAGATTCGAGACTATTTGCTACTGAAACTGAATCCTCATTTTTGAGTTGATTATTTTCTACAAGGAATTGTTTGACTAACGCCACATTACTGTAATATGAGAATTCAAAGGTTTCCCGCCATGCTAATTGTGCTTCAAAATCGTCTTCAAGAGCTTCAATTTCTTCTTGCAATTCTTGAAATTGTTTCCAAATTTCATCGGTTTTTTCTAATCTCATTTTTAATTCCATAATGATTGAATTTTGTTTAGTTGCGTCGTAATTAGAAAAAGATGCCTTATTTTCTTGAAAGAATTTTGTAAATGCTGTCATTTTTGCTTTGATAGCACCGCGTTTTCTATGCAATGTTGCTAAATTTGCCATTTTGATTTGGAGGAGTTAACAATGATAATTTTGCGAATATTTTGTAAGGAATAGGATTTTTGTCAAAGGAATGCTTGCACTTACTTGAATAGTAGTTGGTTGCATGAACTATCCCCTGAATTTGCCTTGACGGACCCACTGGTTTGGAAACGCAGATGCTGTGAACTTGCAGCGCTGGCTGACCATGAACGCCCAGCTCGCACCTGCTTCCCGCCTGGAGTGGAGGTTATGTTGTATTTTCACTGAATTTTAACTCGCACCGGTGTAATGCGGCTTCGAATGACCAAATGTTTTGGATGGGTGCAATTAGTGGACTGTATTGAAATGTTTTGCTATTAAAATGACTTTAACACTTATGTAGAATGCCAAATATACACCTTTATTTATGCAAGTACAGTCACCCGTATTCCATACAAACTTTACACTTAATACTACTGTGGTACTCAAACAAAAACACTATTTTATCGCCAACAATATAAATTGATGATAGCTACCTTCTGAAAAGCAATTAATGGTTCTACCAACATTAATTTTATTAGTATTTAGCAAAAAAAAGCATCTATTATATCATGTTCATTTATTATCGCCATAGGTAGTATTTTTTTATTTTGTACCCCAACAACAAAAGTCTAGTGGATTGATATCGAAACTCTTGGTGGCCATAGATACACGGCTCTTTTAATCCAATGTCTTCCAAATACATAATTTCAAGTAATTGTTAACAATCTAATTGTAGTGAGCAGGATAGCTAAAGTTTGTATCGTAGATTGAGTTCTACATCTACCAACAACTCGGGTAAAATGTGTTGTAGGAAATCGTATCCAGCTTTTATATGCGTAATAGTGCGAGTCATGCTTGTTAGGTTCACAGTTATTTGAGAATTTTGCCTCATACTAAACAATATATAGAATCCAGATGAAAAGACCCTTTCAATTTTCATAAAAACGAAGGAAGAAATGCAGATGTACATTTTGACCGGTAAGCGGTCATCTTCAGTGCTAATAGGTTACACGCAGGAGCAGAGGAATGACGGGAACAAGAAAGCAGGCTATTAGAAATCTAGTCATTTTTATTTTTAGTCTGGCGAGGAGTTTTACTCATTTCTTCATAACTAACTAGAATTACAACTGTGGACTAGAGATAGATAACACACATAGTTAGTTTCTGAAAAAGCGGTCCAATATATTTCTAAAGAGCTTAGTTTCAACTCAATAGCTCTTATAGTTCTTGAGATACAATTTTTTTAAAAACAAAGTGTCACAAATCCTAGGAAGGGAAACATTTCAAAGAAAATTTCTTGCCAGCTTATTAGTTATAGAAAAAGTTATCTTTGTTTTCCGCTGATAACAGTTTAATACCTAATTCAGTCAAAACTCATTTTACGTACTAACAAGTACCATAGCACGAACACCATCAATTAATCGGGTTGAATTGGTTCCAATAAAGAGCCTAGCCGGACCTATCAAAGTTTGAGCTTACAAACTTATCTCTACCTGGCATGTTTTCATGGCTAGGTAGGTAATTTTTAGTTTCCCTCGTACTAAGTCGACAAAATTGTCCATTCAAAGCTAAATCGTTAATTTTCCTTGGTTTCTATTCATATCCTTGAAAGGGAGCGCATATTTCCCTGAAAAATCTAGATATTGCAGAAGTTTAATAAATCATGACCGTCGTAAAGTAGATAAATGCACAATGGTCACATAAATTTAGTAACAGGAATCGACTCTACGTATAAAAATCGCTTGGGAAATCATTATTAACGATGGCGTGCCGAACAATTTATCACTCGTACTTCGATGGCGCATGATAGATGTGAGGCAGCCATGCATGTAAGCCAAAGATTCAGTGCAAGCCAAGGGCGAACAGCGAGCATATGCAAACTTTTAATTCAACTTCAAACGCGGAATTCTTCCAAGGGATATAAATAATTGCGGGGAAATGTATGGTTGCTCCGAAACGCATTCCAATTTCCAGCAAATAAATGTGTGCATTGAAAGACGGCATTTGTCTTCATCGTGTAAATCAGTGCGAAAGGCAAACACAAACTTGAACGGTTCCCTAAAGCGGGTCGACAAGATAGAAAGATCGCCTGACAGCGCGCCAGAGTGATGAGCCCATACGTCTTGACTTCCCTCCCAACTCTTCCGCGGACGGAGAAAAATAACCCTCACGCTCCCAAGTCAAGAGAACCGAGGGATGTAAGCGAACGCCTAAAAGAAAACGTTCATCTTCCCTATTTATATCCGCCAAGATGACATGTATATGTATGGCTGCAGACACATCTCATTTACAGAGCGGCATAATTCTTTAACACTTTACGCGAGAGTGGCCGTAAATCTGAGTTTGCGCCGCGTTGTTTATTGCGAGCTGCCCGCACGGCAATATTTCCAGAGTTGATTTATCGACGACGGTGCGAACCAGTTGAAGGATAAATGTAATGGATGAACCACTAATATTTATTCCCATGCAAGCACGGGAAGCGGACGCTCGGTTCTAATTCGTCCTGCGTCACGGGACGGCTATTTTATAGTACAACAATTGTATTTTTATTCGTTTACTTAAATACCCTTATTTTGTATGGACACTGTTTTCCTAAAACTTGTAGTTGAAATAGTAGCTCTACTGCCTAATTAATTGTAGTAGGATTATGGTAGAACATTCCAATAACTAGAAGTTGGGGGTGCTATTACGTAACCGTAAGATTTAGATAAAACCAAGTCTGTCAGTAAAACTGAGTGCTTTTGGAAAGAGATACCGATAAGTGTGCTGCGTAATTGGTGTATGCAACTAATTGATGTTTACCCAGATATGTGCAGTTGGTAATGCAATTACTGTATATTATGAACATTGGGGACTATGAGAGTTCGTTAAAGTTTGAGTTATGTGTGGTCCAGGTAACCTACCAAGGAGTTGGGGGTCCTCGGGTATTTTTAATTGCTTCGAGGGTTGGTGCTTCAGCGTGATCATTCAGCTCGACTTCAACCTGGTTAACCGAAAGCAATAACCAGAGATCTCTCTATTGCACTTTATAGTGTGACCAGTAAGAAGTCGGTCCTTCGCACTTTTCCTTATGTACGCGGATACCGCTGACTGCTGGAGACTGTTTGATGTTTACAATTAGATGGGTTCTCTTATTGATCGGCGATAATGCTAGGTTATCCGGTACCCGGCATAGGTTCAGCAAGTGAAGAGCACTAGAGACGGTTCCGCCGTGAAGGCAGGCCAAGGTACGAGACACTACGTGAGACTCCACGGGTAGACATTCAACCCCCTCTAAGTATATGTAAAAGATGTATGTGTGTTGTTACTTGTTTTCCACGCTTTGCTGGCATGTGCTCAAGTAGGGTATGACTCTGTTTGTGTGTTTATTTTACGAGTGTACCCCCTACGTATTTCAAACTGAACATAGTAGCAGGATTTCAAGAATCTAGTCTTACTTAGTAGGGTATACATGATCGACTTTGAAAGCTTATAGCCGAGTGTTTGGATAATTATTATGGTTTTTAGTTTGTATAATATCCCACGCCCCTATCGGCGGAAACCCCGTCCTAGAATAGTGATTCAATAAAAATAATAAGACGGCGCGGGAATCCCCGGAGAGGTGCGGACCATTGACAAATCACATCACGCGCACCCCGACGACAGTGATAAAGTAGGCGACAAGGCTCGACAAATGCGGGCAAAAATACAAGGACACGGCCCCTTCCTAATGACACCATTTATTTTCCTTTATGAGGCAAGCGACATCACAAAGGACCGACGACCACCAGCAATGCATTTCCCAGCGTAGCGTCTGTTCACGCTCGGCACACTCGGAGTGTATATCACAGGGACGCAGCTCTATCAGTGTCACCCGTAAACGAACAATAAGGCCATTACGACGCGCTAATGGAGCTGCGGAAAGCTGTTCTATTTTAATTTAAAGATCACCGCATTAACGCGTTGACTATGTGGCCCGCCAGCCCAGTAACATTTGCTGTGACGTTGTCGCCTGCCTTGCATTGCTTGCAAAGTGCATTGCTCAGATTATAGCCTGGTTGCGCCATTTGCGAATAAATCACCTAGATTTATGCCTCTGGTGGAAAGGCCGCGCCTGTGTACATACATTTCAACCGCTGTAACGCAAATAATAATTTCATTATACCAGCATTAAAAGAGCAGCTGTGATGGATATATAAAACATAACGCTAGCATTTTATTAATCCTAAAAATAAACGGTCTCGTGACAGCAACGGACAATTGCATTTACCGTTTAATACGCAAGCCACTAAAGTTTGCGTTTTATAAAAAACGGTGCCCATGAGCTTTCGCTCATGCCAAATTATTAATATCCAGTTTGTTTATAGTAACTCATATGGAGTGTGAGTTAGTTGGCTTTATTTTTCTTTATCATGGATATAGGATAATCACTGGTTATCTGGAAACATTCAACTTTAACGGAAACATCTGTTTTACACCTATAGAAATCCAAGAAAGTGGTTTTTAAAAATGCCGTTTTGTGTGTTCGCTGATACCTCTGTAACGGCATCACCGATTTTAAAAACTCATCTCTACAACAAGTATTAAAAACATTCTGGACTAGAACTGGAAGAAAAAATATTTGTTGGTGTACTTTTGGGCTTAGGATGTTATAAAGAGCCTTAATACAATTTAGAATGGTTTTTACCTAGCCTACTAACTTTAAAGGTCATTATAATGTTTTGAATATTTCGACTTTAATCTCGGTTTAAAAAACCATTAGCAATAGCGCTTAGACATTAGAATTATACAGCGTACAAATTATTTTAAAAGCAAATCAATTTAACATTTATTACATTCTCAAATGAATACGTTTTAAAAATGGCTGTAAAGATTTTTATCAGATTCTGTGATGTAATAGAAGCCTGCCTGTGGGGTCAATTTCTGAAAATTTCCAATTCGGTGTACCGTTCCTCAAAATCTGCTGATTACGTAGATTTAAACATTAAGTTACCTAATGGCCTTTTTAAGTATGGATCAAAATTAGAACAATTCTAAAAGTGGTAACTATTAAAATATGTGAAATTATTTGATAAAGTTATGACCTAACAAAGGGCTCATCGACCTACAATTTTTTTTATTTTGATGCATTGGCGGAGTTTGTCTCTGGAACCTTCTATGAATGATTGTAAATTATAAATTTATATATGTTTTACTGACTACATAAAGGCCTTTGACAGAGTGAAATGGGAAAAGCTCTGGCGAATACTAGAAGAAATGGGAATGCCACAACACCTAGTTAATTTGATACGCAATTTATACGGGAACATATCAACAAGAGGAAAGATAGAAAATACACTATTGAAATCAATGAAAGCAGAAATTGGAATACGCAGGGCATTTACTTCTACTACTTACTACTGTTTCAAACGTATGCCATTTGCCAGAAATGTTTAAAAACTCTGTGTTTTAGTTACGTTTTTATTACCTAGTAATTTGTCTGGACACATGTACTTGGAATTGTTACAAAACAACATTGATTCAATGTTAATTGATATCATAGAGAATGATGATCATTACCTCGAAGATACTTTGATATTCCAACAGGATGGAGCTCCTCCGCATTATGAACTGGTTATTCGACAGTATTTGTATCGAAGGTTTCCGAGCCAATGCATTTGCAGAAGAGGCGCTACTGGCAAGGTTGCTAGATTTATCTCCGCTAGATTTCTTTGTATGGTTTCATTTAAAGAATAAAATTGATGTAACCCAATCCGATGCCTTACAAGATTTAAGACAATGTATAGTCAACGAATGCCGTCTAATTATTCCATAAATGCTCTAGAATATTCACTATTCAGAAACTTTGAAATGTTCGAAATCCAAAAATAAAAATGGTACTGTAAATAAAATTTATCGGGTTTCCAAATGGCATGTATTTTGATACCACCTACCATTTAAAATTTATATGGTGAAAGTCACCACCATTTTGGGGTTGTAGATAGGTGAACGGAAATCGCAGTATTACATGCCACCCTGGATAATTAATATGACGTCATCGGGCGTTTTTCGAAGAATTGAGGTTAAGTGTCACAAAACACGCCTGTTTCGTTCCGATGGGGCACCCTGTATACACACTTATAGATCTCATCAACACAAACCAGAAAGTCGCAGAAACATGGGGTCGAAAATTAACCGTTTTCAAGATACAGCCAAATTATTTACGCAGAGTAGGAGCGCAGGTGTAGTTCAGTAGCTGCCGTTGCCGGTCCCAAGCCCGGGTAAAGGAGGAGGGTTAAAAGGTGAGGCTATCGACCTGCCTTTTGGAAAAAGAATGAAATCCTCAAAGAACTGTTAAAGAAGCCTCGGAATGCGGACGGTCTACAACGATTAACGACAACGCATGGAAACCGAGAAAACGACTTTGGAAAAGAAATAAATTAAGGCTAGCTTGCTGGAATATCACATCCTGGAATTCCAGAGATCAGGAAGTCCTTCTAAAGATTACTAATAATAAGATAGATATATGCATGCTGGCAGAAACTAAAAAGAAAGGCAAGGGCACAACAAGATACCAGAACTATATCCTGTTTTACAGTGGAGTTGATAAAGACTCAAGAGCACAGGCTGGTGTTGGCACTGTTGGCATCCTTATACATGAGAAGTTTGAAAGCTCGGTGGAAAAGGTAAGCTACCTTAAACAAAATATGATGTCCGTAACAATGAAACTAGGAAACGAAAGGACCGACTTCAAGTGTTTATACATCGGATATAACAAAGCCACGAGAGCAGCGGGAACAATTGTTTGACGAATTACAGGAAACATTCAACCAAATGCCAAAAAACAACAAAATCCTTATAATGGGTGACTTTAACTCACGAATCGGTAACGAAATAATCCCAGGGATTATGCAGAAATATAATGAGGAAACAGTAAATGAAAACGGAAACACACTAATAGGACTATGCACACATAATGAATTGAGAATCAACAACACCTTTTTTGACCATAAAGCTTAACATAAATACACATTCTGCAACACAAGAGGCCAAAAATCAATGATTGACTATGTGATCACAAATCGAAATATACACCCTAGCCAAATACTGGATGTGAGAACCTTGACGTAGGCTAATGTAGGAACACAACACTACATGGTCCTATGTAAGTTCCGCTCACAACGTATACTAACAAAAAGAAAAAACCCCAATATATCACCAAATATAATATAGGATCATTAAGAGACGACAGTACAAAAACACTGTATGAACAAAGACTAAACGAAAAAATTGCTCAAAACTGCATCGAGATAGGTGACACTGTAGAAGTAGCATGGAATAAGATCAAAGTTATCCTAACAAAAAGTGCAATGGAAGCCCTGGGAGAAAGAACAATTAACATCAACGTCAAAAAAAACAATGGTTCACTAACGAAGTAAAAGAACAAGTAAAAGAAAAGAAAGAAGCATATATTAAATACATTAATAACAGATCACCAGAAGAGTACGAAAGATACAAAGAAGTCAGGAACAGAACAAACAACACAATAAAACAACAGAAAAAAGAATATTGGGAGCGGTTCTTGGCGGACATGGAACATGACTTATATGGAGGACAAAAACGAATCTGCAACATGTTACGAAACAGTAAAAAACAGATTAACGAAGAAGTACAACTAAATAACATAACACCAGAAATGTGGGTAACATACTTTCAGACCTTATATAACAACCCTGAAGAAAACACAGAAGACCAAGAAGAAATCCATCTAACCTATGATAACAACGACAGTGATACTACAACAACAGAAGAAATTAGAACAATAGCGAAACTCAAGAATCGAAAATCGCCGGGGGTAGACAATATTCCAACAAAATGATTAAATATGGTGGACAAAATATTCAACAGGAAATAACAAACTTGTTCCAAAAAATTATGAGAACAGAAACATCACCCTATTGAGCTCAATCCTTAAAGTATTTACTAAAATCTTGGCCGAAAAATCTCCAATAAGGTAACCATTTCCGAAAAACAACAAGGGTTCAGAAATAATAGATCAACAGTGGACGCCAGTTCACAGAAAAATCGATAGAATTCAATAAACCAGTGTTCGCATGTTTTTTGGATCTAACAAAGGCATTCGATAGAATACGCCTAAACGACGTAATTGAAATCCTAGAACTCAACAGCATTGAAAGGAAATACCAAAAAATTATAAAAGATCTCAACACCGGAAACAAGACGAGGATAAAAACTAGCAACGGTTTATCAGGGGAGATCCAAATATCAATAGGCATCCGACAAGGAGATAGTTTTAGTCCGCTGTTGTTCAATATAATCATGGACCGAATAATCAACAGTGTAAACCAAATCTACGCAGGTTACAGAATGGGAAACCATTCTCTCAAATTATTATGTTGCGCAGACGATGCTGTACTTACAGCAGAGAATGAAGACGACCTACAGCGTCTCCTATTATTATTATCGTGATCCTCGTTTGTACCGCTTGCGCAGTGTCGAGTCTCCTATACGAATTTAAAATAAACGCAGAAAAATTTAATATGTGCATTTCCTACGAAAAATCCCAATCAATGGTTATTTCAAAAGAGCCCATTAGGTGCAAGCTAGCAGTGGATGCCAATATACAACAAGTATCAAGATTCAACTATCTAGGAGTAACCATATCAAGCGATCGATATGTCAAAGAAGAAGTTCGAACACAAGCCAATAAAGCAGCAAAAATTGGTGGATGCCTCAGAGAAACCATCTGGACTAACAAAACCATGAGTAACGAAAGCAAAATACGAATTTATAAGACATGCGAGAGACCTATACTCACGTACACCGCTGAAACCAGGGCAGAAACATCAGCTATTAAAATAATAACGAGAACAACCGAAATGAAAATTTTAAGATCTATTAAGGGAGTCACACTTAGGACAGGATAAGGAGTGCACAAATAAGAGAAGAACTAGGAATACAAGATGTGGTAAGATGGGCGAGGACACGAAGAAGGCTTTGGCGAGACCATGTGGAGAGAATGCCTGAGGAACGATTAGCCAAATGGGCTGAAACACAAAGACCTAATACCCGAAGACCATTGGGCAGACCTCCAAAACGTTGGAAGGATAGCTGGACCTCAGCATCACAAGAGGCATACCAACAATAATTAACAGAAAAGGAAAACACAGGACACAGTCCTATTTGAAAGTAGAAGAAGAAGAAGACGTCTGCTGTGAAAGTGGATAAAACACTTGTTTGAGTTTTTGTAAGTGTCGATATTGTTGTTGTTGGAATATGTATACCAACCTGGAAATGGCAGATAAACATTTCATGTATGGTAAGACCAATGGTAATTCTTATGAGACACGTCGCTTCTATGCCGAAGCATTTCCGAACTGGGCATTTCCGTGTGATAAAATTTTACAAATTTGCATCAACGTTTATAAGAAATTAGAGCATTTAAATCAAGAAACGATGGTGGTGATCAGCCTAGATCAGTTACTACTACTGAAGTGGAACTTAACATTTTGAGGAGGATTAAAGAAAATCCAGGTACCTACCTTACTAGCAGACTTTTTCCCAAACAAATATGAATGCTTCCCTTATTTGGAGAATGTTACGTGAGGAACAATTGTACCCATACCATATTCAAAGAGTACAGGTTCTTATTGTGCCTGATTATGCAGTGCGTCTGGTGTTTTGCCGATGGGCACTGACAAGAGTTGCGGAAATCGCCAACTTTGTTAATGAAGTCCTATTTACTAACGAAGCTAGTTTCACAAGAAATGGCATTTTTAATTTTCACAACAGCCATGTTGGTCAGATGAAAACCCTCATGCTATTATTGAATTGAACCATCAGCAACGATTTTCAATTAACGTTTGACTTGGTGTTTTAGAGACCATATAATAGGACCTTTTCTTCTTCGGAACTTTCGTTTGGCTGACCAATTGTATCTTGACTTTTTGCGTAACGCCTTGCCACTATTATTAGAAGATGTACTCTTCATTCATAGAATAAATGCGTGGTTGATGCACGATGAGACTCCTGCACATTTTTCAGTCATGGTCAGAAATTAACCAAACGAAAATTACAACGGCAGGTGGATAGGGCGAGGGGGTCCGGTTGTGTGGCAACCTAAATCTCTTGAACTCAATCCGCTCGATTTTTGTATTTGAGAGTATTTAAAGTCGTTAGTTTATTCAAGCCCTGCGAATAGTTTAAACCAATTGCGAAAACGAATAGAACATGCCCGCCAGACTGTTCGTATGAATCCGGGAATCTCTGAAAGAATGCGGCGTCCATTTTTACGGAGATGCGAAGGATGTGTACAAGAAGTGTACAAATGGAAGGAGGGCGTGTAGAATATCTACTTTAATTATTTGTAATTGAAATGTTTTATTTACACGGCTGTTTGTTTCAATGGGTGGGGAACCGAAAACGGTCCATTTTCAAACCCACGTTAATTACGACTTATAGTTTTCTGCAGAAATGTAGTACTGTTCTTTCAATAAACAAAATAAGTAAACACTTTCACAATGCTTTTACTCGGTAAGTAGACGACATCCTGTGTACATATACACATATTCGCAAATTTCATGTTTAACACTCAAAACTAAAATTCTAAAAACGCTTGTTTTATCTGTTTAGTGTACATAGGATACTTGATTTATACGAACGCTTATATGAGGCATTTTCAAAATAACTCTTATATAATCGATCCCCATCCAGGTTTTGGTGTTAAGGATCGACATTCTGATTTCATTTGTTTCTTGTAATTGATAAGCTACTTTACACTCATTTAGTTGTTCTTTCTGTTTTACAGATGTCCATACAACCGTAATTGTGCATTTTATGTTGCCTCTTGCAGCGAATTGAGTTTGCTTCGGATTGATGTATTTTAACCAATATGGTATACTCTTATATTTACCTTTTCAATACCTTATAATTAGCTTCCATGTCTTTGTGTCGCTGTCTGGGCTTTACATTGTGTATAGCAAGTTTGATACGAATTTGTACTCAGCTATGTGTATCACCTAGGATATCTTTTGTTTAACGACGGACTTTAGGACAAGGTGTTCACGGTGTCTAGTTTTTTCTTGATTTTCAATTTCACCGTAGCTCTTCAGGTACTCAAATTTGTTCTAGGTAGTTCGTAATCAGCGCTCTTTATGTTGTGACATCTCAATTTCTTCCTGCTATCATCGTATTGCTTTTACTTAAAAATAGTTTCCCTCCTACTCCTCCTGAACAGCATTTCCATGAACTTCTTTGGTTACATATTCTAGTACTCCAGGTTCTGGTGTGTGTGAAGTCTTCTAGATACATTCTAAATAGTATTATTATAGTTTGTTATTTTACTAGTACCCAGCATACTTTTATGTATTTTGAAACATTGTAACCATAAGTAGATTATAAATATTTATAAACTATTTTTCAAAGTATTTCACAGAGCTGTCTGCTTTCACATTAATTCTTGTACTTTTCTATTATATTCTGTTGTCAGATATGAAATTTCTATGAAGTAATGGCTAGTAAAACATAGCATCGGCCAACAAAAGATATTTTATTACGTATTTACCAACAAAGCTTTGAAAACCTCTTTCCATGAAAATGTTTCACGAGCACACCTGCTTACCTAGGGTTTATCATAAAGAGCCCAATTAAATTCAAGTCTATAAATTCAACACCGCGACAGCCGACTAGATAAAACCTTTCTTAAAAGAAATAAAATCTTCTAGTAAAAGTGTGGGTACCTACGTGTAAATAACATTTCAAATTAAAAAGCTATAGGTGATTAATGGGAGTCATATATTCGCGGTAATAGCAATGCGGCAGCGTTGGTTTACGGGTACGACGTAGGCGGTTGGAGAAAACCTCTCGCTGTAAACTTTACTGATTATCTGCTGGCCTCTGGCTGTGAGGTCACCGTTGGCAGCAACAAATTACATTATTATTCAGCAACACTCACACACGCTATTTTATTAAATATATAGTATGTATCCTGACACATTATGCATCACTGGTCATTTATCATTGCCGAACACGCCCGCCAAGTGGTAATACAGTGATGGAGTGTGTATAATTACTGGTTGAGAGCATCGGCGAAACGAGTAACGATTAATAGTTTTACACATGTTACCGTATTATTATTTTGATTACACAAAACATCACATTTGTCATATTAACGTAATTATGGAAGTTCTCAAATACTTTGAAATTAATAGGTGCTCACGAAATTTGTTGCACGATGTTATATGTTAATTAAAGGTGTAAACAGTGCTTGCTAATGAATACAGTCACCTTGTAATGACATAATGAAAAATTGATGTGTGCAACAGAACATACGGTATGGATGTTCTTGAAGGAAATCATTTGCATAGAGGGTTTGTAAATCCAGTCTTATTGATTACTATTGACTATTGACAATTTGTTAGAAGACGGTCGCCGCTTTTCCACCAATAGAAAAACGCTGTCCATAGGAAAGTAATCTAGTGCAGCCATTTGATAGAAAAACATGATTCAAATGGTAGCAAACATAGAAACGATGTCAAAATTCATTGTCTCTTGGTACTTAATGAAATGAACTTTTAAACGTTGTTATATTTTTGTAATATTCGATAATCTGAATGTAAATAACAAAACATTACCGTACACGTCATGTTGAAAGAGAAAGCGGGAAGAAAATAAGAGAATCTTTAACCGTTCTTAGCGTAAAATTTAAACTATATAGTTCTGTAACAATAATCTTGACCATCCAAACTCTTTCGGAGAATCTCGAATTTAACACTTGATCTATGTGTTCGCTAATTCTGTCTGAATTCCGTTCGAAGAACACGATATTGACCACACATGATGTTAGACATCTGGATTCCCCACAATAAATCTTAATTCATTCACGGATGATTATTCTATTAACACCAATGCAGAGAAACATATACAGACAATAAATTACTTACATAAAGCCAAACTATTATGCTGACATATACAGTATGCCCATTTTCCTCGTAACTTTTTTACAATTCACAATAGGCGCCACACCTATAATTTCGTAAGCCAGTTTGCTAACGTGTATAATAAAATAATATAAGTTCAACAAAAGTTTGCTGTAGAAATAAAAAATACTCTCTCTTGACTAAATTTGTGTTATTTATTTAAAAAAAATATCTGTTCATCTGCAGCAATGGTATTTCCTGTATATGAAATTATAGTTTATGACGAATTACAGCGTTACAAGTATTCAAAAATAATCAGAATTTTGTTTGTTTTTTAATAGTTAATGTAATCGGACAAATTTGTTGGGTTGTAAGTTTGAAAAGAATAGAAATTATACCCGCTAAACATGGTATTATAAATTGGCGCTATGTTTCGAATTACGAATATTGAGAACCAATCTAAAGTTTGAGTAAGGTGAGTTAAATTATCTTTATTAAAATTAACGGTATTTTTAAAATTTGTCAATTTGGGTAATTTTAAATATCTTCAAAATTTGGATGAGCAGCAGTTGTACAGTTTCGAACTTCTGCTACCAGTACGGACGAAATTTGGGTACTTTAGCACAAATGTTGAGTAGAACCAAGAAAGTAAATGTTGACTTATATACAACACAATAATTTGACATTCATTATTTCTTAGAACCGAAATTCGATTCGAGATAGCTGAAGCAGATATCATGTGTTGTACATTATCAAGCTGCTTTACAGTCGAGGTACGGAAATTCAGGTCAAATATTAAACAAAACTGTATAAAATATGCAATAAAATTTAAAGCTTTAGAGATATGCAACATTATTAAATATACATTTATATGTACATTGAATTTCACCTATGGAGTTACATGTGGTTAATAAAATATGTGTAATTTTGTGTATGTTTCCCACATTCAAATATATAGGAATGATGAGTATCCAGAAAAGGAAAATCTATTCTGGGTTCCCCGTCAGCTTTTCTTTCTTCATACCGCCACACGGTGGAGTATTCATTCAGTTTTATATTCGCTTTCCATAACTAAAATATTGTTACACAGAATTTCTGACTCAACATTGAGGATAACAATGATGATTTCCATTCTCCGCAACGGGCGATATTGTAAGAAAAATTCATTAGGATGAGATGGAGTAATTGGGCCTTGTAGTTACAGTTTATAATACCTATCCTATTCTTTAGCGCTTCCAGAACGTGGCACGAAATATATTGTCTATACCAGGGCTTCTCAAATTTGTTTCACTTGCGACCTCTTTGGATCAGATAATCTTTTTCACGGCGCTACATTTGTGTCATAAAAGCAGTAAGTATTAACACTCTATATGCATGTATAATCGCTAGTGGTAATTTTAATTAAATTAGCAGGAACTAAACGTAGAAACCAGACAATATAAAACAAAATTACTACCGACTACAAGAAAACAATAAGATTGACTTTCAAGGGATCCTAAACAACTTTGATATCAAAAATTAAATGTAAGTTTTTACATCGACAAACCGTTATATTCGTTTCCCGGTATGCCCCGGGCTCTATCATCTATCTGAATGCTAGAAAGCGAACTACAGCCAATGTAAAAGACAATACTTATAACTTACGAGAATATATATTAGTAACAGAGTTATATTGTTCTGATTGTAAGAAAATTAGATAAATCGTGATAGGAAGATTGCATGCAATATATATAAATATATAAAAGATTGGTAGTTTGTAATAAGGTGAACAAATTTTACTAAATTAAGT
Organism: Limonius californicus; assembly: GCA_014611495.1. Taxonomy (NCBI): domain Eukaryota; kingdom Metazoa; phylum Arthropoda; class Insecta; order Coleoptera; family Elateridae; genus Limonius; species Limonius californicus. The sequence continues at coordinate 4,245 of JABXWE010004665.1, read as the reverse complement.
CAACTTATATCATAAATTTGTGTAGATTTTCCTGTATTTCTGTACCAGTTCGAGAAATTTTTTATAGTAAGTTATGATTTTTACTACATTTTTTTAGCTTCTGTCAATCTGAGATATATTGTCTACTAGTTAAATGAAACCGCATGTTGAAAGGTTGTCTATTTGACATATGACAATAGAAAAAGTTAAGTTTAACTTATTTTACAACTCCTTGAAGTTTAGTTGTAGCCCATTAATGAGATGGATGTAATCGCCCATTTCTAGAAAAACTTAAATCGTGGCTTAATATTCGTTACTGCTAGTATCACAGCGATTCCCATGTTCTTAACACTTGAGTTATATTTCGTTTAAACCGCTGTAAATGTTGAAAATGCCGATTCGCGCAAGTAAGTGGCAACAAACGGTAAAAAAGCTGCCATCGCTAATTTAGACAGTATTGGAAATTCTAGTTATAACATCCGACTGAAAAATTCAAATGAATTACACGAAAGTTGCAACTTTTTGACATGTTTTCAGCTTTTCCATTTCCACGGTAAATGGTTTACAGTCCAATCTAATTGACTATTGTCTAGTGCCAGTAGGAAATACGTCTGGAAATCATTTTCCAACCGTACCATATGGTCAGCAGTATAATTATCTGTGTATGAAAACATTTTAAATGAGTCATTTTCCACTTATTTCCATATGTTTAATTTGTTCATGGACGCTTGAATTGTGGATTGCAATGTAAACATATTCGTGTTTTCTCCTTGGATAGACATATTATGTTTATTGGGGGTTTCAAACAAAACCGGCAAATAGCATAATTTGTACAAAGAATTTTTATTGTGAAAAAATTGACTAAATTTGAGTTAGTTCTAGACAGAAATACACTAATAGTTTTGTAAAAGCCTTCCCCTTTGACAGCCATCGCAATTCTGTATGCAGTAAAAGTGTTAACAACTTTAACCCCATTTTTTAGTACCATATTCAAACCCGCAGATATTTTCTTAATCTCTAATTCCTCTCGATGAATCATGCCGTGAGTGGGGTAATAGTCCCGTTGCTTGCATATTTTGCTTTAGTTTGAAAACTAACCATTTTTGTTATTACCGTTGCATCGTCAGTACGTACTCCGATGCAGTTATTTTCAACGTATATATTCAAATGTTTCCACGACCCCCAATAATATTTACGCGACTCCTGGTTTGAGAAACCCTGATCTATACCGGCCCGGCCGGCGTCCGGAAAGAACTGTACGTTTGACATGTACGCCAGCTGGCTAAAAATGATATCACTGGGACGTACTAGTACGTCAGAGTACTGTATATGCAATCTACGGCTGTAGTACATGTTCGTTGCAGGTTGTGAAATGAAAAAAAAGTAGAAAAACACTAACGACACCCGTGTAGAATGTTCATGTGCATCCTATTATATTTAAATTTTTAATTGAATGCTTACTATGTTAAGCAAATTGTGTCATATTGTGTCATTGTTAAGTCAAAATTTAGGATATAACACTAATCTAGTATTTTGTATTGTTCACAGATTATTTATTTTTATACCACTGCGAATCTTTAGTTAAACGGAAGGACGAAACAATGACTTTTGAAACCGGCACTGTATTTCAAAATAAAGTTACCTGCAAAATATTCTACTATTCTTCTTTATCTTTTAATATGGATAATGTTATCAACTAAGTCAGAAAACTAACTGACACTCATTCGAAGCTAAAAGCAAAACTGGTAGTGTACAGACTAGAGGACTGTCAAATAAGAACTGAAAGTAATATTCTCCGATCCTAAAAATTATATGTTTATACCCTCACCCACAAGGCTATTTTCTGATTATACGATGGCGTAAAATATAAGTTAAGATGGTTTGCATATTTGAATAACACCGGCGGTATTCCATGGCAGTCCAAAAAACCCATATAATTGTAACTCTGAGAATTGTCAAAAATGGGGCTAAAATGAATCGAAAATGTAGTCATGTACCCGAAGAAGCTTCAAGAAAGACCGAGGTAAGCTATTGTTCTCACGGCGTGTTTTCGAAAAATAAATTGATATTTAGGACTTTAGACGGTATTTAAAAATGTTGATAAATATTTACTGTCTACAACATGCCGCTATTTTATGACTTTCTGTGGAGGTTATAAACATCACTTGATTACTGTATTTAGCGTATAGTTCTCATAAACAGAACTGCAACTTATTCTACGTCTGCAGCGTGTACCCAGCACACTGTAGAAGGCAATACAAGTCAATAAAAAACCAGTAGAAAATTACTTTCATTTAAAATTACACTGACAGTTATTTTCTTTAAATTGTATGGGGTCTAAAATTTATATGTTGGTTTGATCACTTTATATATGCTACAGGCACTTATTACGTGAGTAATGAACCTCTTCGTCTTCGACGTTGATCAATATGCGGATAGCTTTCGATTTGCACGTAAATACAATAAATCTATTTTATGATCGAACGCAATTACACGACGACAGACTAATGTATTGATGTTCGCAAGAGGAATTCATTATTCAAATTTTAATTATTCGTATTTATATTCAGGATTGTAACATTCTTTCATTCGGCCAATTGCAAGTATTTCCGCTGCTTTATTTTAGGCTCGCATGCAAAATATTCGTAATAAAATGTTATATAAATTAATACGTATAATACAGGCTTTAAACTCGTTGATTGCAATTTACATAAGCGGCAGGACTGTCAGTCACACTATTCAAATGATCTTAATTAGTCGTACGGAATCCGTCGGCAGTTATTACACTGACAACGTATTATCAGACAGATATTAAAGTGAGCGCGACACCGGGTAATTTCATAGGATTGCGCATTCCATTACGTATGCAAATCAGAAAGTTGATAAAATGCAGATCCAATTTTTACTGGCTATCAACCGTAATCAGGATGGCGAGCTCGCACCCGACAGACATGTAAACTAGACAGTTAACTGACAGCTCGACTGCGCGCCAGAGACAGCTGACAGTAACAACTTGCTGTTCCGCCACATTGAATATTAGCCCGTGTTGATCACATCATAAAACACTGGGATATTACTTGCAATCTTTATTACGTATGCTTAACCGGGATGTAATTGACTTCTTAAAGAGAATTCAATCCTAAATTGTATAAATCAATTGATTTCTAATTGGAATTAAGTAGATGGTTACATTCCTTTCCTTCCTGAAGTCAACGTAAACTAACAGTTCAGTTTCACACACTCTATTTACAAAATTTATATCCGTCTTTTGGCAGCTGTTGTATATTCATGTAAAATTTATATTCCACACCACCACAATAAGCTATTTAGGCTGCAGCGTATCAGGAACAACGGTACAATAAAAAAAAAATTATATTAATGCGTGGGGAGCTACTATAGCAGCATTGTCTGTTTAGGCATGAAGCAAAATAAATATCCCTACCATGATTTCCATGTAGTTCATCACACTTTCCTCATTTTCCTACAAATATTCTATGAAAATTTAAAAAAATTCTCTTGTTGAAATCATTTTAACCGCTACCCGTTAGTTGAGATAAAATATCGTTCCATGACATCTTATTACAGATTTTCGAACAAATGGATGATGAGATGAGTATAATTTATTCTTCTTCTTCTTTGATTAGACTTAAGTCTGTTATTTCTCGAAGTTTCAAATCAGGGAGTATCTGCTGATGATGTTAACCAATCTACCTTCCCTCTTTTAGGTGGCGTGCCTCTACCTTGTTTATCAGGTATACTTAATCTCTTGGGATTCTTATAAATCTGTCGGCATTGGCTCTATCGACATGTTCGTTCCAACCTTTTCTTGGTTTTTTCATACATTTCTATTTTATATTGATATCTAATATCTTTGTTGGGTACTCTTCCATGTCTTGTTTTTCTTACAATCCATCGCAATATATTCATTTTTGTGGTATTCATGAGTTGTTTCGTCTTTCGGATATCTGCTCGTGTTTCGGCCGTGGAAGATGTAATTGGTCTTACAGTCGCCTTGTAGATCTTTATTTTAGCCTCTGTGGATATACGTATATTTATTTTTCCATACTACATCTTGTAGATATTCGGATATCCTAGCTCCTCCGGCCGTTTGTCGTATTAATTTTGATAGAGATCTCGGTTACTTGAAGTTCTGACACCTGAATATGTAGTTTAATTCCATCACTTGTTTGATTACTTTACCGTTTGCTGACGCTACTAGGGTTTCAGTTCTATCTGTCCATAACATATTATATATATATATATATA
>JABXWE010004664.1:0-51356 GCA_014611495.1 Limonius californicus | reverse complement strand
TTATGCTAAGCTTCAGAAACGACAAAGACATTAAAAAAATGTACGAGATGAAAGGGATACTAGGCATGAAGGTTGAAATAGAACCTCTAAGAAAATCAAAACTAGTCTCTCAATGCAAGAAATGCCAAACTTATGGGCACATCCAAAGATTCTGCAATAGAGAATCAAAATGCGTGAATGTGCTGGAAAACACCACATAGAAGAATGTAAAATGAATGAAAACAGCACACCAAAATGTACCAACTGCCAGATACAGAGGATGCGAAGTAGCCGAAACGATTCAAAAGATAAGAAACTAAGCATCCAGAACTAACCAAAACAACGCAAAAGAGAGGAAGACAGAAAATAAAACACTGTGTAGATGGGACCCAGAAGCATTCCCCAGCACTACCAAATGCTGAAGAGGAGGAAATTTCACAGAAAACGAATTTCGACAAACCAGCTACTACAAAGCCTAATGTCAAAACTTGAACAACAGGAACACAAATTCGAGTAGCAAGAAAAAATGCTAAAATCAATCTCAGAGAACTTAATGAAACTTGAAGGAAATAGTAATAAAGCTAATCAACCAGATTGAAAATTACCACAACAAAGTACTGAAGAGTACCGTAGATGCTTAGTACGCTAGACACAATGATATGGACAGGGATCTGGGGAAAAAAGCCGCGATGGAAGAAATAAGAAACCTTGCCCAGAAGCACAAACCAGGCTTCATGATCACGTACAGGTCTATTGAAAAGGCTCAAGAGGACCAAACCATTTGAGTTAGTGTAAAGATACGTGAAAATGTCAGGGAAAAAAGCAGAACAAAGGTGAAGTGGTAACACATGAATAAAGTGTTGCTACACAGAACGAAATGATACCGGTGGGTGCATTCTTAACATAACCATTTAGTTAATTTAAGTTAGATAAAAATGGCTGGTTAGTCTTTTAGCCTAATTATAACGTAACATCACAATACAACAATTATAAAGAATATCACGATCACCTTCAATCTTTCGTCTGGGATAACCGTCGGGACAATTAATCAAATTATATCGATTTTTAGAATGTTCCTCAATTGATGTACTGTGCTCCCTTGGACGCTGTACACCCTGTACACTAAAAGCTATCGTTCAACATAAGTTCAACATAAGTTCAACTAACAGTAATATTATATTTATTTAAGCCTTTGCACAACTTGTTTAAGGGAACTTCATTACTACTAGTTAAACTAGTAATTTCTGACTAATGGTTTATTTTAAACTTTTTCAAAAATAATACACTTGATGAACCAAGGTGTAAGATAAGTATTTAATGGGTCCCGCACTTTTTGAAATTAATAAGAACATAAGTGTCGGAAAATAGAGGTCTGTAAACACACACTAAAAAAATTAAAACAACACGTTTTATATCGGAAAAACTGTAGCGAGCAAAGCAGAAACAAATTATTAACATTTTTTATATAGCTGACGCTTTCTTAAGACCTTACAAGAATTATACGCTGAAAGAGAAGATACATTTTATCTTTAAATTTGATATAACACTTCTTCCTTTAATTCAATAACTAAATCTTGTTTTTGAAATAATATCATTACCTTGTACAAGCAACTCTCCAATCATTCCTCATTAACAACTTATATATTTAGTTAAATTGAGATCGTAACAGTTACATCAAGGTTACATACTAGATATGAGTTGCCGTTTTTTTTTTTTTATAACTTTATTTACATTTACAATCTGCTCTGATGAGCAATAAGTAAATCATGTGAATTACAAAAAAGAGAACATGTTGGATGCCGTCCCAGTGGAAAGCTCCCCAAAAAGAATTACTTATTAGCTATGTACAGATAATATTTAATACACAAGTCAGACTAGTATCGGTCCGGAAGATCCATAGGGCTGAGTCTCCTCAGCCTGCGAACTGTATTGCTGTTATCCAGCAAATTCACAGCAAGATGGTTTGTATGATTTTCTAATCGTGAAAGATACTTTGCACTCACGCACTGCACTTCTTCTTTCACTAATTTCACTCGGAGATCCCGGTGTATGACTTCATTTTTAACGTACCACGGAGCATCTACTATTGTCCTCAGGGTTTTGGACTGGAATCTCTGCAAAATCTCCAAGTTGGAGTTGCTTGTGGTTCCCCATGGTTGCAGCCCATATGTCCAGATAGGCTTGAGTATACTTTTGTAGAGTAGTACCTTGTTGTGTAAAGTTAACTTGGATTTTCTTCCTAATAACCAATTTAATTTGGAGAACTTTAGGCCCAGTTGTTTTCGTTTGCTGAATATATGTTTTTTCCAAGCTAATCTACGGTCAAGGTGCATGCCAAGGTATCGGACTTCGTTTGCTTGCGGTAGTGGTGTATTATTAAGGGTTACTGGTGGACACGTTTCCCTTCTGAGTGTGAAGGTGACTTGTGTGGACTTGATTCCATTTGTTTTTATACGCCATAGCCGGAGCCAGTCTTGCATTTGCCTGAAAGAGGTTTGTAGATTTCTTGATGCAATAACAGGGTTTTCATGAGTTGCAAGAATTGCAGTATCATCTGCAAATGTAGCGGTGGTCGTATGGCCGTTGGTGGTTATATCCGCTGTGTACAGTAGGTAGAGCACGGGCCCTAAAACGCTTCCCTGCGGTACGCCGGAATTAATAGGGTGTAATTTTGTTAGCTCATCTTGAAATTTCACCTGGAAGTGTCTGTTGCTCAGATAGGATTTGAACAGTTGGAAATAGGTGTGTGACAAGTTTTTCTTAATCTTAAACAATAGTCCCGTATGCCAGACCTTGTCAAACGCCTGGGCTATGTCTAGAAAGGCGGCAGAACAATATTTCTTTTCTTCAAAGGCCTGGTTGATTTCGCTAACTACCATGTGAACCTGTTCGATTGTGGCGTGTTCCTCTCTAAAGCCGAATTGATGTTCTGGTATGAGCTCATGTTCATCGAGAATTGGTTTGATTCTTCTTAGCAAGAGCTTTTCGAAGACTTTAGATACAATTGGTAGTAAGCTGATTGGCCGATAAGATGACGGTTCTTCGGGAGGCTTTGCTGGCTTAGGTATGAGTATTATTTGGGCCACCTTCCATTGGGCCGGGAAATGGCTCAATCTTAAAATAGCATTAAATATGGCCGTTATTAGTTTATATCCTTTCTTTGGCAATTGTTTTAAGACCTCACCTGTAATCAGGTCATAGCCTGGAGCTTTCTTAGGATTTAATTCGGACTTAATTAATGATCTTACTTCTGCTATCGTGATCTTTTCTATTGGTAAACTTAGTTGATCCGGTGACTCCAAGTATAGTTGTATTTCAGTTTCTTCTTCTGGAGTTAGTTCAGAAGGAAAGGGTTGAAAAACTTCGGTTAGATGTTCTGCAAATGTATTAGCCTTTTCTTGTTCATTCCTGGCCCAATTTCTATCAGGTTTTCGGATTGGAGAGATTGCTTGCTGTGGATGTTTTAGCTTTCTTGTGGCTTTCCATAGTGAGTAATCTGTTGCTTCAGTGGCAGAGAGGGTTGATAGATAATATTGTATAGCCTGATTTTTATGGTCTTGAAGCATTGCTTTCAAATTTTGTGTTGCATTGTTAAACCTATTTTTATCATTCGGGGATCTAGTGTTCTGCCAAATTCTGCGAAGCCTTCTTTTTTCAGCTATTGCTCGTTTTACTACCATAGGCAGAATATTATGCACATCGATCTCTTTCGGTAACGGGGTTGAGTCCCATGCCGCACTTTGTATAGTACGATTTAGGTGCTCTACTGCATCATCGACCTCATCGGTGGTCTTGAGGGGTATGTCTAGGTCTATTTTCTCGTTAACTATTTCTCTGAATAGGTCCCAGTCGGTTTTCTTGTTACTGAGTCTAGTTGGTCTAGGCCTGATACATATTTGTGTGCTTAAGGTAATTATAATTGGGGAATGATCTGATGTCATATCAAGACATGGTTCAATTCCTAAGTAATTTTGTGCTATGTTTTTTATAATACAAAAGTCGAGCAGATCTGGAACTTTATTCCTGTCCGTAGGCCAGTATGTGGGTTGTCTGGTGGTGAGATAGTCGAGATTATTGGAGACAAGCGATCTTAACAATTCCCTGCCTTTGGTGGTGGTTACTCTAGCACCCCATTCCTGGTGCTTAGCGTTGTAGTCGCCGCCGGCAATGAAGCGTGTTCCAAGTGTGCTAAAGAATTGGGTGTATTGTTCTGTTTTTATATTGTGCCTCGGGGGACTATACAGAGCGGTGATTGTAATTGGTCCTGTCCAGTCTTGTACGACCACGCTGGTAGCTTGGATGTGCTCATGAATGTACTTGTCTGTTTGGTAATGCTTGATGGAACTTTTTATAATTATTGCTGATCCTCCGTGTGCAGCTCCGCTAGGGTGTTGTGTGTCATACATGATGAAATTAGGTATTGTAAAGTAACTTCTATCTGTAAAATGGGTTTCAGATATTAAGACTATATCCAAATCGTGATTAGTAATAAACGCCCGTAGTTCTAGGGTGTGATTTGACAAGCCATTGGCATTCCATTCTGCGATTTTGAGTGTTTGTGCCATTAATTCAATTTGGAAACGATGGCTGTGAGGAGGTTTAACATTGTTTTTATATTCTCAGCTAGTTCTATCATCATTTTTTCTAATTTTTCTATGTGAGACGTTTGTGGTATATTTGAATGGTAAGAAGATTGTTGTTCGTTTACCGCGGCTTGAGCAAATATTCCTTCATTTCTGTTTGGCATTTGTGTGGGAATGAAAGTTGGTTGAGATACAGGCCCTCTAGGGCGTGGTGATGGAAATTTTCTCTGCTTCAACTCCTGGTAGACTTGACATCCTTTGTAGTTTGCAGGGTGTGAACCGTTGCATAGGACGCACTTGGGCTGGGTTTCCTTTGTTTTTGTACACGTGCTTGTTAGATGGTTTGCGCCGCATTTCACACACCTAGGTTGATGTGTGCAGAACCTCTTAGTATGGCCGTATCTTTGACAAGTTGCGCATTGTGGAATTTCCTTTTTCTGGTGGGGTGGTTCTATTACTATTTTTGTATGTAATAAATGTTTAATGTTATATATCGTTTTGTTAGTTTCGCAGGGAGCTAGGTCAAGAAAGAACATTGAGAGTGGCTGTTTGGTTTTTCTGTGCTTGACATTATATATGTTCAAAACTTTATGTCCCTGGTTTTCTATTTCAGTTTTCAATTCATTAACATCAATAGAGTAGTGAATGTTCTTGATAACAACACGAAAGCTACGCTCTTCTTTCATCTGATAAGTATGGAATTCTACTTTTAGCTCCATTAATCTAGCTACTAATTTCCTATAAATATCTGCGTTTTCCTCCATTATTTTCATTTGGTTTCTACCTATGACTTTTAGGGTGTAATTTTCTTTAGCAATAGTATTCAATTCTTCTGTCAGTGGGTTGATATTTAACACGTCCGTAATAAATATTGGCGGCGGTTTTACCGTTTTCGTTGCTGCGGGTGTATCTGCTTCCGGGGTATTATCTACTACTGGGAGCGCTTGAAACCGATTTGTTAAGCTGAGTTGTGATGGTTCTAACGCTTTTTGCTTCGCTGTACGATTTTCGTCGTCTTGCGTGTTACGTTTATTTTTCCGTGTGTTAACTGTAGTCCATTCCTCGAATTGCTGTTGTGACGTAGGAGGTTGATAACAGGATTGTTGCCATTGCATAGCAGGTGCCGCATATTGTAATCCTACATTTTGGCTTACCTGCTGACTGTATGTAGGGTGTGTATACATGGGTTGTGTTGCTTGGAAGAGTGGTTGCGTCATGTTGCCCGGGAGCGGGGGATACTGCGATTGATACTGCATCATTGAAGGCTGTGTGAAAGGCACGGAGTATTGTTGATTAGTGCCAGCCATTACGGCTGACACTAAACTGGGTGTCGTCACTTCTAAACACTATATGTTATATTAATTAAATTGATTGTGTGTTTAAGGTACATCAAGTAAAATAAAATAAAATTAAATTATTTAAAATTTATTTAGAGTTATCGCGGGAGCGCTATCACTTGACCGGTCGCGCTCGGAGATAAACACTTCCTTACGCTACGAAAGCCAAGTGCGAACTTTTTACTTTCAAATAATTAAAATTACATTTAGCAAAGGTATAAGAATGCAAGTAAACCTATCATTAAGTTAGTCCAAGTTCATATTGGTTTTGTACTAGTGAGCTTTGTCTCTTAAAAATAAAAACCAACTTTATATTTTACAAACATTTTTTCGTGTTTTATTCTTATAAACATAATTGGCGCTGCGAACAGGATACTCAAACAGCTCAACTGTCGTGCTGGTGATTTTTAAATCTTTATTGAGTATAGAACAATCAACAACAAGAAAACCTGAAGAAATCTTGCTGCTAGATTTATTCAGCTCGCTACTGGGGGACTTCAATTTCCGACGGCCTTCATACCAGCACAGCTTTGGAATCTACCACAGGACTTTTCCACCGCGCTAGGCATCAAGTACAAAATGTTATTAGCTGTCTTATTGTTGTAAGTAATCCTTTTATTTTTCCAATCCTATGTACAAACTACATGTATGAGTATTTTTCGTGATAGATCACCAATCAGAATAGTAAATAATCATTTCGATAATTCAATCAATAACTCTTTCATAATGGCTAACTACACCGAAATAGGTTTAGCTAAAGAAATGATTCCTCATTATGAAGGAGGATGTCGAAATTTATCGTACTTCATCCAACAATGCGAAAAATTCATTAACGTTTACAAAAATGCTGCTACTGGCCAGGAGAATTGTAGTTTGAACAAATTACTTTTTGAAATCTGTTGCTCTAAATTAACTAACTCAGCTAGAGACGTATTAGTAACCTCTGACTGTACCACTTGGGAAAAAGTTAAAACAGCTCTTTTGAACCGGTTTGGGGATCCTAGGAACGAATCCGTACTAGAAAACGATTTGGTAACTTGTTTTCAAGAAATTAACGAGTCCTATGACGCGTATTACGAAAAAATTCAATATAAATTGCAACGTTTACTAGAACACGTATCTATTCGCGAAGCTGACGCTATCTAGTCTCAAAACTTATAAAACAGATTTATTCCAGAAAAAAGCGTTAACTACTTATAAAGCAGGGTTATTGGAACCATATCGATCATTTATATCGTATAAAAACGTCGAATCGCTTGAGGAATGCTTATTACAATTTAGAAACTACGATAATTATAAACAACAGGTTAGCTTTTTGAACTTTGTTAGGCAGAAAACTCCCGCAAAACCTCTTAATAAGAATAACATGCAGAATAGAAACTTAAATTCAAAGTTTCCTTTAATGCAAACCAATCCTACTTTCCATAATCGAATTACTCCTAAAACGGAACCCTACGAGAATCAAAACATTAACCGGAACTACAACCAGTACCAATTTCCTCGTGGTCCTATTAACATCCAAACTAGAGCAATACAACAAAGATTCCCTACCAGTTCCGCAGTTTTTGGAAGACAACCTGAAACAAAACCTACCCCAATGTCCATTTGCACAAGGAATACATCTAGACCTTACCAAAATAATTCCGTTAATAGATCTCAAAATAATTATTTTCGAAGTACGGGCCCGCGTAATTTTATTTCGGAAGAACTCAATAATATTGAAGCTTCGGAAGGATTTAATAATGTTGAAGGACCGGAAGGCCATCAGCCAGAATTACAATATGAAAATTGCGAATATGATAATATTCCAAATTGTGATGAACAAACCGAAAATTTTCCTCTAACAGCCTCGGAACAACAATCATTGACCTAAATTTCTCTATAAGCAAACCAAAACTACCATTCATTAATATCCCTACCTTAAATTTAAAATTTTTAATAGACAGTGGTGCTTCCAATTCTATTATAAATCCAGGACCAGCCTACAAGTATTTTAAAAATCATTTTTTCAAAAAAAACATTCTCAATAAAAAGTTTTAATCAAACAGTAACTGATGATAAAAATATATCGTATCCCATTTTAAAAGAATTTGACGTAAATAATCATATTAACTTTCATGTCATTAAATGGCATGATAGGTTCGATGGTCTATTAGGGAGTCACGACTTTAGAAAATTAGGCGCAAAAATCGATTATAGTCATCAAACTTTAGAAATCGGTAATTGTAAAATTCCATTCTTTATGGAGCTAAACCCAGATAATTTCAAACCATTTAAACAAACTGCTAATAACCACATTAAAATTCCAGTAACGATTGAGGAAGGTCAAGTAATTATACCCGAAACAAAAGTTAACGAATATATTATTCCCGAGTCAATTGCTTATTCAAAAAATGGGTTTTGTACGATACCTTTTGAATACGACTCACATATCGAAATAAATTTTAATCACCCATTAGAAGTAGAACCAATTAACAATTTTTGCATAAATAATCCAGAATTTTCTTACTCAAATTTTAATATTTCCGAAGTAATAAGAACACAACATCTAAATTTAGAAGAAAGTTCAGAAATCATAGCTTTATGTCGAAAATATAAAAATATTTTCTATAACGAAAACGTGGATTTAACTTTCACTAATGCTGTCAAACACAAAATTAGAACCACGGATAGTACTCCTGTTTTTTGCAAATCATTTAGATATCCATATCATTTGAAAACTGAAATTCAAAATCAAGTTCAAAAATTGCTCGATAATAAAATCATTAAACCCAGCATTTCCCCATATAGTTCACCCGTTTGGATAGTTCCAAAGAAACTAGATACAAGCGGCAGAAAAAATGGAGACTTGTGATAGATTACAGAAAATTAAATGAAAAAACTGTAGAGGATAAGTACCCCCTACCTAGAATTGACGAAATTTTAGATAATTTGGGAAAATGCACATATTTTTCTACTTTAGATCTGGCACAAGGGTTTCACCAGATCGAGATGGACTCGGATTCTATAGAAAAAACAGCTTTTACCGTAAACAATGGTCATTACGAATACATTAGAATGCCTTTTGGCCTAAAGAACGCACCAAGTACATTTCAACGAGTAATGGACAATATTTTACGTGATTATTTATATAAATTTTGTTTCGTGTACATGGATGACGTAGTCATCTTTTCGAAATCTTTGCATGATCACATAGTACATCTCAAATTAATCTTTGAAAAATTTAAAGAGTATAATTTAAAAATACAAATTGATAAATCCGAATTTTTGCGTAAAGATGTTGAATTTTTAGGTCACGTTATTACACCAGAAGGCATAAAACCCAACCCTTCAAAAATTAAAGCAGTTCAAGAATACCCTCTTCCTAGATCAATCAAGGAAATTAGAGCTTTTTTAGGACTAGTTGGCTATTATAGGCGTTTTATCCAAAGTTTTGCGAAAATTGTTCAACCTTTCACTAAATGCTTAAAGAAAGGATCAAAAATCGATTTAAATAATCCATCCTATTTGCAAGCCTTTCAACAATGTAAAGATTTACTTTTGAATGCTCCTGTATTAGCTTATCCAGATTTCAGTAAAACGTTTCATGTCACCACAGATGCATCAAATGTAGCGATAGGAGGGATGTTATCTCAGAATAACAAGCCAATTTCATTCTATTCTAGAACACTAAATAGTGCTGAAAAAAATTATTCTACTATAGAACGAGAATTATTAGGAATTGTAGAATGTACTAAACATTTTCGTCCTTATATTTACGGCCGACAATTTATATTTGAAACTGATCTCAAACCTTTAGTTTGGTTGTTTTCCCTTAAAGACCCAAACTCTAGACTAGTTAAATGGCGGTTACGTCTCGAAGAATAGGAATACAAAATCATGTACAAAAAAGGAAAAGATAACTTGGTCGCGGATGCTTTATCCCGTGTAGAAATCAATATTAATGAAAAAAATAATAATAGTGAAGATCTAGATCTTTTATCAATATTGCCAAATGTCGACGAAGACGTGGATCTCTCAGATGACGACTTAGATAAGGATCAAAAACCAAACGATAACTCCAGTAATAATACCCAACATACTTCGATTGAAAATCCCGTATTCACTATGCCTATATCTGACAAGCCCGTTAATCATTTCATGAATCGAATAATTCTACAGCTAGGCGATCAATATAATGTAGTTTACAAAAGACCACTTTTGAAGCACAGCCATCAGGTTACTATCAGAAGAGGAAATGAATTACAAAATTTTAATAGATTATTTAAAGAAATCATAGACCCCAGTAAAATGTACGGAATCTACTTTAAAAATAATGAACTTGAAGCGAAATTCTTAATAGCGACACAAAACTTATTCAATAATAAGGTAAAATTTATTAAAAGTAATACTTTTCAGTATAACGCAATCACTGAGTATCACTCTATTAACCACAATGGAATTACAGAAACTTATAATCACCTAAAAACTAAATATTACTACCCTGACATGAAAACTAAAATAAATAAAATTATCAACGAATGTGAAACTTGTCTCATCAATAAGTATGAACGAAATCCTTACAAAATTCAATTTTCTGGACCTTTATTAGCTAAAAGACCCTTTGATGTAATACACATCGATACTTTTAGTTTTGAAGGACATAAGTTCTTAACAATCATAGACCTATTTTCACGTTATGCTCAAGCTTATTTTATAAATGACGCAACAGGTATTACCATACTAAATAAGTTAAGACATTTCTTTTCGCATCATAATTACCCTAAGAAAATTGTGTGTGACGAAGGGAAAGAGTTCAAAAATTAGGTATTTCAAGAATTCTGTGAATTATTTAAGATCGAAACACATTTTACCACAAATTATAATAGTAGTTCCAATTCTCCCATAGAAAGATTACATTCGACTATTCTGGAAAAATTAAGAATCACAAAAACCCAAAATCAACAAGAAACACCACAGAATTTAATGATCTCAGCGATATTAATTTATAATCAATCGATTCATTCAACCACCGGGTACACCCCATTTACTTTGCTTTATGGCCCATACGAAAATCTCAATGCGCATGAGATCGAACTAGATAAAGCAGTTTTCGAAATTTACAACGAAAAACGAAAAAACGAATTGCTACCTTTTTATGAAGAATTATATGAAAAACAATTAAAAAGGGGTGTTAATACATTAACAAGTCGGAACAAAGACAAGCTTCCTCACGTAGAAATTAATGAACCAGTTGCATACTTCACTCCTCAAAGAATTAGAAAAACTGATCCTTATTACGAGCAAGTTAATATTACGTCTATTGATAAAAACAAAGTCACAGGAATTAGGGAAATTTCTAAAAGACCCGCGAATCTTCACACGAGAAAATTGAAACGAGTTAAAAAGAAATTTTTATTACAGAATTTCCAATCTGAGAATTCAGATCCAGAGCCTTCAAATACAAGAAGTGGAAACTAATGGTTATTTTCCCGAACATTTAGGTTCAGCGAAAATTCTAAATCATTATCATAAGTTTTATTTCTTTTATAATATTAGCGATTTAGAAAATAGTTATAGCGGAATATTAATTAATCTAGTAACCTTAGAGAGAAAAACGGTAAACCAAGCCACTTCACAACTGCTTAATATATTAAAACAAAATTGCGTATCTATAGAAAAACAGTTATCAAAAATTAACCATCGAACAAAAAGAGGTTTATTTAATGCTTTGGGAACTGCAGTCAAATTTATAACAGGTAATCCGGATAACGATGATCTAGTAGAAATAAATAAAAATTTAGACATCTTATACAAAAATCAAGATAAAGTAGTTAAACAAATCGATCGATATACGTCCTTTGCGAATCATATTACTGAAAAATATTCCAAGGATCTACAAACAATTCAACAGAACTTAAATTCATCTTTTACTGCAATCAATAATATTAGCAATAATTTTGACATTCAATTGAACATACAATACAACTACATTAGTCAAAATTTATTAGATACCCTTCGACGTATTGAAAGAACTATCTCATTAGCTTTCTCTGAAATAACAAATCTCGAAATAATTTCGGATTCCGAATTAGTAGCAATTATAAATCATTTAAAACTCATTTACAGACCAACACAATTGATCACTTTTGATACCATTCATATTTTTAAAATTTTAGAATTTACAAAATTTCAGGTTTTATCAACAAAGAATATAATTACATGTATATTGTATATTCCAATCCTGAGCTCATCCTCGTACAAATACTCTAGAATTTATCCAATTCCTAATTACTTAAATAAGGTTCTAATAACTCCATATAAATATCATCTTCAAAGTGCAAAGAGTGAACTGTGGAGCGACGAAAGATGCCAAGAAATTGAAAATCAAATTGTGTGTCGAAAAATACCCCAAACTAATGATTGTATTTTATCTAATGGTAAAGACTGTATTTATGCTTTAGTCAATAATGATTATCGATTGTATGTTAAACTTGGTAATGGGAAGATATTAATATCTTGTAAAATAGGTTTAGATGTAATCGAGGAATGTTTGGATAATATTAATCATTTTAACTTAAAAAACAATGTATTGATTTCCTCCGAATACAATTGTAAACTTATTATAGAGGATCAAATTTTTGAGAATACTTTCAATAATTTTTCATTTAAGAATCCTTTGTTAAATCAGAATTATAAAACTAATATGATTGTAAACTTACAACCAAAGCATTTAAATGATGTAAACAGTTTAAAGGAAGAAGCTAAACTGTTAGATAATAATATTGAGCTACATCCGATCATACACATTGCTCATTTTTCAATAACCATTATATTTATGATTATTATTTGTATAATTTGTATCTTATTATACTTATTTAGAAATAGACTAAGATTTATTTTCAGGAAACAAACAAATGACGAAAACACTGGACCGACAGAATTAAAAAATTATGCAAAATTATATCCAGACTTAACCACTATTACACAGAACGAGGGCGTTCTGGCTTAAGGGGGGAGGAATTATGTCATCGGTTATTTTCTATAATTTAAGTAAACCCAAAATAATGTAATTAGCTTTTACATGCCTGTTTAACTTAGGAACTTTCCAGAATGACATGTTTACTTTCAAATAATTAAAATTACATTTAGCAAAGGTATAAGAATGCAAGTAAACCTATCATTAAGTTAGTCCAAGTTCATATTGGTTTTGTACTAGTGAGCTTTGTCTCTTAAAAATAAAAACCAACTTTATATTCTACAAACATTTTTTCGTGTTTTATTCTTATAAACATAATTATATGTGTAGCTTGTTACAGTTATAACTACGAACTCTGGCTTCTGAGTTACCCGTTGGGACGGTTTCTGTTATAAGCAGGGAGGACCATCGCAATCTAACAGTGAAGAAAAAATTATGGATGAAGAAACACACAGGCGAATTAGATTGGAAGCAATGATTAATTTTTAACAGAATACCGATTACGAAACATTTGATAAAGGGGCGACTATGATCGAAACACTGATGAATAGTGTAGCTTACAGAAATAAATCAACACCCAAGAGGAAGATTTTCCGCAAAACTAGTTAATAATTACAGTACTTAGTATACGAGGGATATTTTTTAAATAAGTTCCGTTTGTGAATGAGTGAGAATGACGCGCGATCGCCGCAGTCCGCTTGCACGTCTGCTCCCAGCATGCTTTGCGCGCGTTTAGACGCCATTTGCAGCCGTATCGTCTGTCTGTGTGCTGAGCTGTAGAAGTTTATAATGTTTAAGAAGATCGAGTCGCCCGCCGACTGTGAGATAAGATCTGTAATTCGATTCTTGAGTGCAAGGAACTTGGCAGCAGCGGAAATTCACCGCCAGATTTGTGAAGTTTACGGTGATAATGCTATGAGTGACAGTAAAGTTCGAAAGTAGGTGAGAATTGCTAATTACGACTTAAATTTTAAAAAATTCTCTGTAATGTTTTTTTTTATCAACCATTTTGCCTTTTGACTTGTGTAACACTTGAAAACGGCACCCTTCACAAATATCATACTACTCGCGCCATCTATACGAACCCAAGCAGTACCTTCCCCGGCCAAGCAACTGCAATCTAGCCCACCACCTTTAGCGAAACAAGACGCAGCCACCACCCGACCAGACCACTACGAGATGGCGGCGCTGTCGTATATCCCTAACGAAGTTTATGTCCAGTCCATATAATGCTACAAAGAGGGTTCTCGAAAAGGAAGCAAGAAACCAACATCTCGTGAACTGCTTGCATCTCTTGGAGAACTTCAGTCACACTTGATACCCACGCATTCTTACGCTTACTACTACTCATCCATAATAATTATTGTTGCTTGTGTTTTGTTATAAGTACTGATCGTATAATTGTAGTATCTTATTGTGTTTCAATTACGAACCAAGACAATAAAAACGTTTAATACTCTTATTACTCGTCATCTTTTAGAAGTTTGTTTGTAACCTTTGGTTACTTACGCTTCCAACAAGTGGCGCCCAACTTTAGTGGCTGAACTACAACAAGTGCTTAAAAAAAAAATGCAGAAACGGAGTCGCAGAAATTCCGCCTATAACAAGAGCGCAAGCGAAGAAGTCAGCGTCCGGAACCAAGATGCCGGACGGGCCACAACAAGTCCTCTTTACCATGGAGCAATTTCAACTGCTGATGGCCAACTTGGGACAACGAGAGGCCGCACCGATAGCCACATCTGGATCATTCGCTAAGTGCACCAAACGCTTCGACGGAGAATCGGACGTGCACGCATTTGTGGACGCCATCCAAGTCTACAAGGACTGTGAAAGGGTGAGTGAGGAAAACGCACTCAAAGGCATCCCCATGCTTTTAGAAAAACGAGCAGAAACATGGTGGCAAGGAGTAAAATCCACAATTACCACCTGGAAAGATGCCGTTGAGAATCTGAAAAAAACATTTGGACCTAACCAACCCACACACCAAACATTGCGAGAGATCTTCGCCACGGAGCAAACAGAAAGTATGGCCACTGAATTATTCATATGTGAAAAGAGGGCCTTGCTGGCAAAATTACCCGATGACCGAAGTATCGCCGAACCGCTACAACTAGACATCATCTACGGATTACTACATCGACGTACCCGCAAGAAGATTCCGAGAACCAGCTTCACAACATTTTCCACCCTATTCGAAGAGCTACGAAAGCTGGAAGAGACGCATCCCACAGCACAGAAAGACACGAGCCCTACATCCAAAGAACCGCGCTTTGCGCCATCTGGACAGCCAAAGAAGAAGTGCAACTACTGCAAGTACACTGGCCACACTGAAGATGAGTGTCGAAAACGAAAACGAAACGAACAACCAACGCCTTCCACAAGCTTCACCGCCCAAGCCCCACCAAGAATATCATGTTTTGGCTGCGGCGCACCAGGCATCATTCGAAGTCAGTGTCGCAAGTGCAACAGAACACAGGCTGCTATGGCACAGCTAACATTTTTCCTAGCCGAACAAAACGAGGTTCTTCCAAAGAAAACGAACTCACGGGCACGCCCTATTATCCATATCGAAGTAGGAAATTCCAAGGGTAGCGCTTATGTGGACACAGGGGCAAAACAAAGCATTGCTGGTCACACTCTATACCAGCAACTGAAGCAACAGAAGCACCGGTTTACACGGCACCAGATAAACCTGGTCCTAGCGGATGGAGCTGACCGCCCCCAAGAAATTTTGACAACACACGTCACTGTGAACCTCAAGGGCCGGCTCATCACAACCGAATTCATTATCCTACCCCACGCACAAAACCGCACCTTGCTGGGGGTAGATTTCATTGAAGACGCCGGTCTAGTGCTAAACCTCCCACAACACTCCTGGCACTTTGTGGATAACCCACTCCAACACTACCCCTTTGACGGAGAAGCAAATATCAGTTTAAACAACGGATACAAACTTCACCCAGTAGCCACAAGACCCAAATACGAGGGACTAACCGCTCCTCCACTGCCAACCGATCCGCGGGCCCGTTCTGTCAAGTTGGCCCAACTGTTTGGTAACGACTCCGACATGGAAGATGGTGAAGAAAACGAGATAACAGAGCCACAGGATGACCCCTACGCCATCTTCGCTACGGCCATCTCCGACATCTATCCTGTACTAGGCTATCCCATGCTACCATCGCCATCAATATTTCCCCACTCACCACGTAAGAAAACTCCTCGAGTGGAAATTGGAATGGTTAAAGCAGAAGAGCTCCAGTTGCGCCCCGACGAGGGAGAAAACCTCACCCAAGACGAGAAGGACACCCTACTCCACCTATTCAGGGATTATGCAGATGTCTTTGCGCCAGGGGGAGAATGCACCCCCTTCGGGGAACACCGCATCGAGACAGGCGCCCATCCACCCGTGTCTATTCCACCTTACCGACTACCAGCTCCAAAACAGCAAATCCTCAAGGGAGAACTGGACAAGATGCTGGAGTTACAAGTAATAGAAGAATGCGACTCACCATGGGCCGCTCCCGTCGTGATGGTGCCAAAACCCAACAACGAGGTCAGGGTCTGTGTAGACTACCGTCGGCTGAACCAAGTCACTACAGCCGACAGCTACCCCCTGCCTCGCATGGATGACCTTTTGCATACTGCCCGAGCCGCTGTCATCTCCACCCTTGATCTCCAATCTGGCTATTGGCAGATCGCAGTCCGGCCTGAAGACAGAGACAAAACGGCGTTTGTCACTCCATTTGGCCTCTTCCGGTTTTTAAGAATGCCTTTTGGACTTCGGAACGCACCAGCCACATTTCAGAAGTTAATCGACCGCTTTCGAACCGGACTTCCCGAAGTATCCATGCTGGCTTATCTGGATGATTTAATCATCTTGTCTTCCTCCGGGCCAGAACATCTCCAGGACATCCGCCAAGTCCTGGAACGACTACGCACATACAAACTGCGGCTGCGCCGGTCAAAGTGCAAATTCGCCTGTTCCCGTGTAAAGTACTTGGGTCACATAATAACACCAGAAGGCCTGCAGGTGGATCCAGAAAAGACATCCGCCATATCCCAGCTGCCAGAGCCCAAAAATATGAAGCAACTTTTGTCATACCTCCAGACCTGTTCATGGTATCGACGCTTCATACCAAACTTTGCCGAGGTATCCAGGGCATTATCCTCTCTTACAAAAAAAAACACCACCTGGCAATGGGGACCCGCACAAACCACTGCCTTTGAGCAACTGAAAGTACTACTAACCACGGCCCCCGTACTTCGGCAGGTAGACATGAGTTTACCATTCATTCTTCGAACCGACGCCAGCAACTACGCCCTTGGCGCCGTCCTGTCTCAGGGGGACGGACCAGAAGAACACCCGGTAGAATACGCGAGTAGACTTCTCAACTCTGCCGAGAAGAACTACTCCACCACGGAACGAGAAGCTTTAGCTTTCATCTGGGCCGTTTCCAAGTTCCGGGGGTACATAGAAGGAAGTCCCGTTACTTTAGGGACCGACCATCAACCACTTCGGTGGCTCATGACTTTGAAGTCACCCACAGGACGCCTTGCGCGATGGGCCCTAGCACTCCAGTCCTACAACATTACGTACAAATACACTCCAGGAAAAATCAACGTTGTCGCCGACACCCTGTCCAGGCCGCCATGCTCACACCTCCCCGAGGACCAGTGCGACGCCTGCTTAGTCACAATCGACATTCCGACACGTTCCGCCAACCAGATACGGCAGGAACAGCTAAAAGATCCGGAAATAAAGAAAATTATAGACTGTTTTGAGGAACCTCAATCTTCTGCCATTGACTACACACGGTGGACCAACCGAGGATACCTTATGACATCCGGCATCTTATACCGCTACGCCCCTGAAGTGGATAGTGAGGAAGCCCAGCTCGTGGTTCCCATTCAAGAACGAGAAGCTATTCTACAAGAGCACCATGATTCTCCCACCGCTGGTCACTACGGCGAAGACCGAACATTTCATCGCATAGCATCCCGCTACTACTGGGTAGGGATGCGCAAGCAGGTGGCCGACCATGTGAAACACTGCCTAGAATGCCAACGCTTTAAAGCCACAAACCTAAAACCAGCAGGATTACTGCAGACACCAGTACCAGCACAAAGATTTGAAAATTTAGCAATCGACCTCTTTGGCCCACTCCCGGAAGCTCCAGGAGGAGAACGGTGGATTTTCATTACCGAAGACATCACCTCCAGATGGGTCGAACTGTTCGCTTTACAAACAGCCGATGCCGAATCATGTGCCAAAATACTCATCAGTGAGATTTTCTTACGTTTTGGTACACCTAGAAGAATTTGCAGTGACAACGGGACCCAATTCGTCAGTGGTATAATGCAACACGTAACACATTGCTTACACGTCAAGCAAAGTCTCACCCCACTGTATCACCCACAAGCGAACCCCGTGGAACGAAAAAACAGAGACCTTAAGCCACAACTGGCTATTCTCGTACAGAAGTCTCACGACCATTGGCCAGAGAAGTTACCGTCTATCCGATTTGCCATGAATACAGCACTCTGCCAAAGCACCGGCTATACTGCAGCCTACCTAACATTTGGCCGCGAGCTCAGAACCACGGACGACGTCACCCGGGACCAAAGAGCCATTATCCAGGCCGACACCTTTATTCCAACCATCACGCCGTACCTGTTACGAATCACGGACACACTCCGACAAGCCCAGGCAAGGCAAGAAGAGGTCCAAGATCGTGGAAAACAGAACGCCGATATCCGAAGACGAGACGTCCCATCTTTTCAGCCCGGAGACCTAGTATGGGTTTTTACCCACACACTGAGCAACGCAGCAAAAAGGACCTCTGCCAAATTTGCACCACGCAGAGACGGTCCTTATATAATACTTAGCCAGGTTTCTCCAACCTCATACGAAGTCGCCTCCCCTGACGCACCAGACATCCCCTTGGGAAAATACCATACATCAGCCCTCACTACATTCAAGGGAGCTACAGGAGAACCGCTACCAGAAGCACTCCAACCCCTTCGAAAAAGAGGACGCCCTCCAAAGAGGAAATAAAAGAAACTTACAACACCGATTCTGAACCCTCGTCGAGACGCCTTTAGGGTTCAGAGGGGGAGTCTGTAACACTTGAAAACGGCACCCTTCACAAATATCATACTACTCGCGCCATCTATACGAACCCAAGCAGTACCTTCCCCGGCCAAGCAACTGCAATCTAGCCCACCACCTTTAGCGAAACAAGACGCAGCCACCACCCGACCAGACCACTACGAGATGGCGGCACTGTCGCATATCCCTAACGAAGTTTATGTCCAGTCCATATAATACTACAAAGAGGGTTCTCGAAAGGCAAGCAAGAAACCAACATCTCGTGAACTGCTTGCATCTCTTGGAGAACTTCAGTCACACTTGATACCCACGCATTCTTACGCTTACTACTGCTCATCCATAATAATTATTGTTGCTTGTGTTTTGTTATAAGTACTGATAGTATAATTGAAGTATCTTGTTGTGTTTCAATTACGAACCAAGACAATAAAAACGTTTAATACTCTTAGTACTCGTTATCTTTTAGAAGTTTGTTTGTAACCTTTGGTTACTTACGCTTCCAACAAATTGAGTTTTTTCGGGGACCTTCAACTAAGTACAGAACTGCAGCTAACGGCTGTATTACGTAGTTTAGTGAAATAACTTGAAAACAATTTTTTTCACTACTAGTAATATGGCGTAGCATTTTGACACATATTAGAATGCCGTGAAATTCAATTTCTCTACCTTGGCGCAGTGACAGGTGAATAATTTTTCATTATTAACCACTGGTGTATAATGAACAAATTTATATTTTTCGAGTATCCTGTGGCAATTTCAAAGAGAATTTTGTTATAGCTCGATCAAGTATTATGGGGAAATTCTATTTAATGGTATTTTATGCATTGAAATCGTTGTTTAAAACAATTAATTTAATTTTAAAATCTTTGATATATTTGAATATACGTTTTTCGCGCCGTAACAAATGAGAAATGTGTCAATATAAATTTCGCCGATGGCAGAACAACGTAAAGTTAAAAAGAGAAAATTGTTAATAATTTCAGTATTTTAGATGAAACGAGTGCTTAAACACAATGTTTCTGAATACCAATGATGATTTAACAACGTAGGTAAATAACGCATAGATTCAATCTTTGTATCGATAAATAACTTTCTGTATTTTAGGTTAAGTATAAAAGTATAATAAACTTTAATGTCAAACTTCATTAACCATTTTCAAACAACTGTCATACCAACAAAACAAAAAACTGCCATTTGTTTTATAATTTGAAATAAATACAGGTTTAAGTTAAAATAGTCATTAAATTGACAATTATAAGAGTTTATGTTACTAGTAGTGAAAAAAAAAGTATATACACCTCGGTAGAAAAGTCTTATAGCCCTCGGGCCTTACATCCCTCGGGCTATAATAGTAGACTTGTCTACCTTGGTGTATAATATACTATTGTTATTACATATTAATAGCTTGGCATTCTTTTGTTGGTTATCATCAGGGTCCGGATTTATATGCGCTAAAATGTTCATATATATGCATTTTTTATGCGTTAAAAATCTGCTATAATATGGTGTAATATATGTGTATATATACAAAATATACGCTAAGAACTAAAAATATGCGGTAAAAATTTAAAATATATGACAAATACTGAGCATACCAAATACGATGTAGAAAATTTTAAATATCGCTTGTAAGTCTTTATATTTGTAATTTTTTTACATAGAAACCTTGAACTAAGAGTTACATAGATACATATTAAAAAATAATTGCAAAAATGAATTTATCATTATATCATAAAAAAATAACAAAAATATTATGATTTGTTTTTCCACGTTACAGTCAAGAAAAATCATTTTATCTACTTTTTCCGGTGTAAAATTGTATCTATCGGAAGTTAAAATTTTTTTGTATATGGAAAACGAGCTATCAGCATCACATGACGTTGTTGTATCAAGCCCGCGACACATTCAAGCACAAATATATTTGCGAAAAACACTTTGCGGAAACTGCTTTTAAAACCCATCTTAAGAACCGACTGAAATCTGATGCTATACCAATACCGTATGTGGCTACAGATCAATCTGCATCTAGTCATAGCAATAGCCCTTTGAAGGTTTTAACACCGAAGAAAACCTATTCTAAGGCGGTCCGAGAATGCAATAATGAAATATGTGAAGGTATTCAATTTTCTAATGAGGACAGTGTTTTTTTGGATGCAATTACTAATATGCCTTCGACATCTCTAAAACGCAAATTGTTTAGTGTTTCTGAAAATTCTCCTAGAAAAAAGAAGTTAAAGATTTCATTACAAACATACAAAAATTTTAAGAACCACACACGAAAAATATCTAGATTATGTAAGAAAGTTCAGTCGCTGCAAGAAAAGAGTAAAGTGGAAAATATATTTTCATCATTTCGGTTTCCATCTACAAATTCCAAAACCTTGGCAAAAATGCAATTTAGAAAGAAGAAAACCATGTGGACGCTAAGCGAAAAAAATTTTTCTTTGACGTTGTATTACAAATCGCCTACTGCATATAAATTTTTACGAAAACAAGGAGTAATATTGGCAGCTCCATCAACAATTTGAAAGTGGCTTGGAAAATCGAAATTTCGACCTGGCTTTAATAAAATGTTTTTTAAGCAAATTGGAAAAAAATTTGTTTCTGCTTCTGAAGAGGAAAAAACCTGTTCTGTGTTTTTTGATGAAATGGCCATTATGGAGAAGCTTGAATACAATAAATACATGGATTTGGTAGAAGGATTTGAGGATTATGGCCAATTACAACTGGATTTCGGCCAAGCAAATCTTACAAAAAACACTGCAAAATATGCATTGGTGTTTTTGGCACGGGGAATTTACTCGCCATGGAAGGTTCCCATTGCGTACTTCCTGTCCCATTCAAGTGCAAATAAAACCCTGTTGAGTAAATGAATTCCAGGGGTAATGAGGCGTTTGGTCGATGCAGGTCTCAATCCAACAATTTGTGTGTGCGACCAAGGCACAAGTAATCAAGGAGCATACAAAATTTTGAATGCTACTGCAAGCACACCTTATTACATAGATAAGGAAGGGCCTCATATTGCAAGTAGGAAGGTATTTGCCATATATGATTTTATGCATATAGCGAAAAGCATAAGGAACAACATGCTGAACGGAGATTTTGAGCTGAAAGGTGAAAATGGGGCAGCAGATAAAAAAATTTCGTTTAACGACATTCGCCACGTCTACGACATCGACAAAAAAAATGCTAAATGTAAAGCATTGCCAAGATTGACAGAAGCACATATAAATCCAAACGCTTTCCAAAAGATGAATGTGAAACTGGCCATGCAAATATTAAGCCACTCTGTAGCTGCAACAATTAGAAGTTGTGTAGACACTAGGGAACTTACCAGCACTACAGCTACAAATACAGCCGATTTTATTGATTTAATGGATAAAGTATTTGATTGTCTCAATAGTCGGCGTCTATATGATAAAAATCCTTACAAGTCGGCTTTGTCAGAAAACAGCTTGTTTACGCAAGTTTACGCAACTTGTAAGCTACAGTTTGGAAATATTCGAAAAAGTTTCCGAAACTTTATATTTTGATGAACATGTTTAATCCAAAATAATAAATATTTTAGACGCTTCAACAAAAGAACTGTGTAAATTGCTGTGATCATAAATTATTTATTTTTAACTTATTGGTTACTTGCAAACTTTTTAAAAAATTTAAGTCCTTGGTCCAACAAAAGAAACAGACACCATCAAAACCAAAAATGAACCAAAAATTAAGGGTTTTAGTGCATAAATAATGATGACACAGTCACTGCTTAAATATTTCTATTAAGGAAATACCCTAGCTTGGAATTAAAAAGGATTAGCTGCCAGGCGGCGTTATTTTTCTACCTGCTGCCATTCTGCTGCATATGCTACCTTCTTTCTATAAGCAAGTATTCACCAAAAATATTGTAAAACATTACAATTTAAAAATATGATTATATAGTTGTAAATGATTGAAAATAAATTAGTTTTAGATAATAGTATAAATGTAATTCCACAATTTTTTCAGAAACAGGAATGTTGGTATACATCATAATTCGATGTACATAAATAGTTTTGTATTAATATTAAGTGTTGCTAGATAAATAAGAATTCAGCGGTATATC
Organism: Limonius californicus; assembly: GCA_014611495.1. Classification (NCBI taxonomy): domain Eukaryota; kingdom Metazoa; phylum Arthropoda; class Insecta; order Coleoptera; family Elateridae; genus Limonius; species Limonius californicus. The sequence continues at coordinate 28,297 of JABXWE010004664.1, read as the reverse complement.
TATTATCATTGAATGTTTTCAATGCTATTATCAATGCTGTAGTAGCTGAAGTCTAAATACATCTTGTTTACATCAAATCTGGATTTATTTGTTGTAATAGTTATTTTTATAACAAGTGCCGAAAACAATTCATTACATACAAGTGCAGAATTTAACGGAAATCTGCACGAGTATATGGAATTGTTTTCGGCACGTGATATAAACAACATTTTACCTACAACTGTTCACTGAAAAAATTATTATAATGTGATTAAAATTTATAAAAAATTGATACTGTCCCGTCAGGTCGTCATTCTACGACGTTGCTAATGTTTGTTGATTGCTTCACTGCGAATGTTGAAACAGAGGGAGTTAACGTTAACACGGTATCTAATAAGAAAATTTTGAGTTCGAGTTGTATTAATATTAATAACTGTACTAATTGTGTAATATACATTCATAAACAATAAAAATTATTCTTTCTATGTTACTTAGGTATTTCTTTATCAAAGTCAATTTAACATTTCTGTAATTCAATTTGACATTTCTGTAAACAAAAAACACATGTGTTTTTTGGAAACCTCGAAAGCACAAGTGCGTTAAACGTCTCTTTCCCAACCGTTGTCAAGGCTATTTTAGTTATGTAATAATAATAAAATCAAACAGTTGTAGGTAAAGTTATTAGTGTGTACACTATATGAGTTTTGACATTTCAAAAAAAAATAAATTTTGTTTTTGCAAGTATTAGTGTTATCATACAAACATTTAAAGATTATTCAAATACTATATAACTTTATAATAAGTTTGATATTCTGGTTTTATTTTATAGTTATTCATTATAAAATTGTCATTTCTATTATTGACAAATCAACCCGCGCTTTGTTTAAAAAGTCGCTCTTGTTACATTGCACTCTGTTGGTAGGTAGTAACAGCTTTAACTTTGTTGGGAATTCCACAACTTAAACCCACTGTGTATTTTTGTTTCGCCCCAAGCTATGCTTACCCTAATTTTGTATTACTATGCCATCTACCGGTTCTTTCACTCATTAAAAAATAATTCCCGTATAATAGTATTGTAATAGGCATTCTGAGTAAAATATTCAATGGTTATAGGTTCTGTTCATTACTATTGTTCAAAACTGATCAGAAAATCATATCAAAGAACTTTATTGTTATATATAGCTTTCATATTTGTAAATTGTATTTGCTGGGGTGCCATGCAGGCAATGACAAATTAGAAGCTATTTTGTCTCAAAATATTTTAATACTCTTTTTCTCAGAAGGTTTGGGATTGCTACTATAGTGCGTTTCAGAGTCGCAGCATGGAGAAGATCGGGCAATAATTTTCTTATGGGAAAAAAAATGAAATTGTTGTCAGTATTCGTAATCTCTTAACAATAGCACGTCGGGTTTATTTTGTTGAAATGAGGTAGGTGTTCAGAAGTTCTCAAACAAAAATTATATTAACCAGCCAAGATAATAATGTTAAGTTCTTAATTTGTTTTGTTATATGTATACAATGAGGAATTTCTCTTTGTAAACTAATGTGATTTTCAAAATGAATCATACACATGGAGAATAATGATAATAACTCAGGAATTTGTTAATGGGTATTTAATTTGTGGAAAATAGAAAAGTCAATGTGGGTAGTTGACAACATAATGGACGAAATAGAGCCCATAATTATCAACATCAACGCTGGTAATAGTGATCTAAATATTTTTAGCGACAGTGATAAATAATTAACTATAAAACATGTCGTATATTTCACAAAATCTTCATAATTGTATGTAATTTATTTTCTCAGTTATATAATAGTGCTTGCATATTATATCCAGCTGGTAATTGTTTTGTTTCTTTTTACTCTTATAAATATGTAAATAATAAACAATTAATTGCACTTAGCAGGTTTAATAAAATATAAATGTTTTAAAACCACTGAACCTGGCATCTAACAACACGCGTCTCTTAGGAGTTACAATAATAGCATTACCTTTGTATGAAAGGGATTAAATTTTGTTTTAAAGGTGCCTCACAAATAAGTTTGACAACGTTGTATTTGTATCTTTTCCATGCTGCACGGCGATTCTGAAACGCACTATAGCCAATATTTCACATTACTTAAGTTAGAAGTTTGTCAAGTGTAAAATTGGTAGATACAACAGAAATATAATTTTGGAAGCAAAATCGGATTTAAAAATGAGAACAATTTTCATGCATAAATTTGACTTGCATTCGCATGGCACGAGCCAAAAAACTTGGGAACTTGTAGATGTAGTTGTGACGCGATACAGCACCCCGTTAGAATTCTCTTGAATAGAACGTTTTCTGCAGAGCAAGTACTTGTTTCAAAATACAAATAAAGCAAGACGGTTGAAAAATAGCGTAATATATTAAAAAGGTATAAATGATTACAAATTATAATTGAATAATCTCAATCAGGAGCCACAGAATTTGAAACAGAACAACTCACACATGAAATATAACTTCTATTAAAAGTGCTAAGACTTAAAATGTATAAATTTTAACAAATTAATAACATTCTGCAATAAATACCTATACAATTAGTGCAACAAATTTTAATATTAGAAGTTTAGGTAAAGTTGGGGGATTACATGAGAAATGAGCCAACAAGTTACTTTGCTGTTAGTTAAAACATCACCCGAGGAATGTCATAAAATTGTTACATATTCCGTAAGATTATTTGTGAAAAATTATTGTTGATTAATATATTGTTTGCATACATGCATATTTTCGATTCAGTCTTCATAAAACATTTTCAGAACATAAAAACACGTCAAACCATTAGAAAAGGAACCCTGTTGCAATATATCAATACAGTTAACATCAAAACATAATCAAGTCGGACAATTTCCCTTTGAGAAACAAACTCACAACATGAAAGTTGCACAAGGTATAAAACTGTAAAATCTTTTTAAAGCGTACATGATTTCCACAAAATAGGGTGTAAATAATCCCGCACCCGAGCTACATAATCCAAAAATACTCTTTCGTCGGGACAACATTCATCTTCGTTCAATGACAACGGTGCAAAATATAGAAAATTTCAAGTTAATACAATTCAAAATTCTGTTATAGTCTGAATATAAAATACATTGCAATTTTTGTCTAAAAACCCTATATAAATCTCAACTCAATTCAGGCACGTAGATTTCAATATTCTCTTTTTTTTGCTGTATCTGTTCACGCATTGCTTTTCTCCGCTCTTCAATCATTTGTTTCCTTTTTGCTTCTCGTTCTTTGCGTATCTCCTCGGTAGCTGCATTTTTTGGTGGTCTTGCACGATTTACGATTTTACGGGGCTTTACATTAGTTGACTTGTCTACAGTGTCGACAGGTTTCACCTAAAAAATGAGCGTGTTACAGTCAATTTCGCTATTTATCCAAAAACACCGACCTCTTCCCATTTATTCGCTTTAAGCACATCGATCTCTTTGAAAAGTGCATCAACTTGTTCCACTTGCAGCAGAACCATGTCCCAAAATCCTTGCAGATCTTCGTTTGTTGTTGGAAAAGCCGCCCCTTCAGGCTGTAATTAGAACAAGAAGCAAATTAACACTCGCAACCTAAACTAAACCCGAAACGCCAAACCTGAGTAATATTATTTGTGCACAGTCCTTTAAATTGTTGCATTTTCTGGGACGAAAGCAATCTTGCCTTCCCCGACGCAGCTCTGAGTTTCCCTTTGACCTCCTCAGACAGGTTCTCCGTTTCAAGCTCTTTCTCCACTATGTCGGCTAGTTGCAGCAGTCGTTTGGTCTCCTGCTCGATGATTTTCAGGAAATAGTGTCCGTCTTTTAAAACTGAATAAGGAGGAAAAGGATTAACAAAAAAAATCTCACTTAAGAAAAAGGTTACAAATCGTCCAATTTTATCAACAACAGTAACTAATGTTTTGGGCAAGTTGGTGATGCTCATGGTGCATAATAATTTAAACACGGAAAAGTACAGTTTAATTTTTACAGATGACATTGTCAATGTGATGTTTTTGATGGATGAATGATGTTCCATGGAGTACTTATCTTATGTAACACACTAAAAATGCCTATTGTTTATGGCGTTTATCTGGAGAGGATGTTATTTAATTTAAAAATCGAGATAGAGGCTATGAACTGGTTGTAAACAACGCTTTTGTTATTTGTGGCACATTTGTTATCAGAAGATTGAATTACTGCAGTAATAGTTACATATTGGAAATGTTGAGATGTAGTAGGGCTCCACTACTGCTGCATGTGCGTTTATGTTTTTCTAAAATAAAAACAAGCCCTTTTGATAACAGAAGATTAATATATATACATATATATATATAAAACCTGTATGACAGGACCTTAAATTTAAAGCAAAATTTGCCTGTAAATTTGTAAATAAATTTTCTGCTAAATTTTCATGAAAATTTCCTGTTTGCCACCTGTGTCACCTTAATAAATAAACATTTTAGTGACATTTTTGCCATTACATGGTTTAGGTTTGTATCACTGGTATTTTATCAAACAGTTGGTTGTGTTTATTTTTCATCTCATTTTGAGGTTATCCTGTATTTGTTATTTTGTTTTGGTTCCGACTCGTAACTTACGAGTAGTGATGTGAGCTTGAAAAGTTTCGAGAACTTTGAAGTGAAAAGTTTCAAGCTGTGCTGAAACTTTTCACTTATAATTGAAAAAATTCAGCATGGCGCCATCTATGTGTAGTTTAATCAGGCACAATACATTGGCAAGTGTTTTACTTGTTTACACTATCTTTTGAAGGGTATTATAGTGGATTACATTAAGCGGCATACAACATTTTTAAATAAATTGCTGCAATGTATTCAAAATCGAGGAAAACAAGCATTTTCTCCTTGTTTAATAAGGAAGTGAAACATAACACACTAAAATATGTGTGTAAATACTGCAACAGCTGGAAAACAAGTAGTAATGGTACAAGAATGAGAGCGCACATTATTAATAAAAGTAAGGCATGTCAAAAACGCATTTTTTGCCACCTTCAGAAGTAAATAAGTGCAGGTTGTAGTTCTAGCATTCTTGGTAACTTTGTAGATATTGTAACCAAAAATGAACACCATGACTTAGAAGCTTGTTTTGCTAGATTTGTTTATAGTAACCAACTTGCTTTAAGTATTACTGAAAATGAGCAAACAGTTGATTTATTTAAAAAAATACGCCCAGGATTTGAACTTCCCAGTCGTTACTCATTGTCAAATCGACTATTAAATACAGAATATGATAAAATTAATGAGAAGGTAAAGGAAAAACTAGATTCTTCTTATGCATTAGGTCTCACCTGCGATGGATGGACAAATATTAAAAGAGACCATATAATAAATTTTGTAATTACGACTGATAGAAAACAAAAAACAGACGGAACCACCAAAGGCGAAAAGCTATGAAACAGGACATGAGATAACATACGGGAGGAACTTACAAGAAAAGGATAAGAGAATAGGAATAGGAATATGGAATATAAATACACTGGCCGGCAAAGACATGGAGCTAGTGGAGGAAATGGAAGCTAATAAAATCCACATCTTAGGCATAAGTGAAACGAAGAAGAAAGGAAATGGAATAGAAAGGATTACAAACAACCACATACTATACTACTCAGGGGTTAAAAAAGAAAATAGAGCAAACGAAGGGGTGGGAATACTAATGACAGAAGAACTACACAGACACGTCCTTAAATATAAAGCAATCAACTCAAGAATCCTGTGGATAGTAATTAAACTAGAACAAATAATGAACATAATACAAATTTACGGACCAGTGGAAGGCACAGGCGTGGAGGAAGTAGAGGGATTCTACAGGACACTCCAAGAAGTAATAGACGAAGCGAAAGAGGAAACAGAACCAACAATCATAATGGGGGACTGGAACGCAAGAGTGGGGAAAGATTCCAATAGAGGATTGGGATGCATGGGGAAACAAGGAGAACAAACACTCAACAGGAATGGGCTAAAAATGATAGAATTCTGCCAAAGTAACGACCTAATAATAGGAAACACAAAATGGAAGCAAGAAGAACAAGACATATACACCTTCGTAGCAGACGAAAGAAATGCAAAAAGCCTAATAGACTATATAGTGCACACACGTAGTCTAAACGAGGTAGTGCAAAAGATAGCAACAAGGAAAGGGGCAGAATTAGGTACCAACCATAGATTAGTAGTGGCACAAATCTCAACCAGTATAAACCCAACGGAGGAAATAAATTACAGTAAAATAGCAACACACAAATTGAAAATACCAGATATCCAAAGAAACTACCAGGAAAAGACAGACAAACTCTTCAACAGAGAAAAAGACAAAGCACAAGAACAGGACCTGGAGACAAAATGGAAAACATTTAAAGAAACAATTCTAAAAGTAGCAGAAGAAACATGTGGGAGAAGGAAATTTAATAAAGAGCTAAAGAGAACAAGATGGTGGAATGAAGAGATAAAAGAACTAGTTAAATTAAAGAAACAAGCATGGACAAAATACATTCGAACAAAAGCAGGAGAGGATAGGGCCAACTATACAGAAAAGAGAAATAAAGTAAAGAACGCAATTAAAGAAGCGAAAAAGAATAGCTGGCGTGAGTTCGGAGAAGAAATCAATGATAACTACAGAGTAAACCAGAAAAAATTCTGGACAACTGTCAAAAGGTTAAGAGGAACAAATCAAAAAGAAGTGAGAGCCATATACAATAAACATAACGAACCCAAAGTGGAAATTAAGGAAATTTTAGAAACATGGAAAGAATTTTATGAAGAAAAATTCGGAGACACAGCTGAGGAAATGCAAAGGGAGAACGAAAATATAAAAGATCTCCCAGAAATAACGAAAGAAGAAATACAGGAAGCAATCCATAAACTAAAAATTGGGAAAGCAAGTGGCGAAGACGAGATAGCCCCGGAAATGTTAAAAGGGTTAGGGGACAAAGGAAAGGATTGGCTATGGGACTTATTCAAAGAAGTATGGAACCAAGAAAGAATACCAAAAGAATGGGAAACAAATTTGATCATACCAATACACAAAAAAGGTGATTCATCAAAGTGCGAGAACTACAGAGCCATCTGTCTAGCTCAAACAACACACAAATTGTTCACAAGAATTCTAGAGAAGAGACTAAGGGGATATGTAGAGCATAAACTAGAGGAAGAATAAGCGGCATTTAGACCAGGCAGACAAGCAAACGAAAACATCTTCATATTAAGATCCCTAATACATAAGGCAATAGAAGAGGATAAAGAGATGTACATAACTTTCATCGATCTGAAAGCTGCATTTGATACAGTAAATAAACAAGCACTATGGGAGATCCTAAGGGAGCTAGAAGTACCAAACCAGCTCATACGAGTTATAAGAAGCACGATTAACAAAGTAAAGAGCAAAGTACAAATAGCAGGGCACAAATCAGAAGAATTTGAGATTAAAAGAGGAATAAAGCAGGGAGATAACCTAAGCCCACTGCTGTTCATAATCATGATGGACAAAATACTAAAAACAATAAAGACCAAAGAAGGACTTAACACAGTGGTAGGATACAGGAACCTACAACCCATTACAATGAACAGTATGATGTATGCAGACGATGTAGTCATAATAGCCGACACGAGAAGAAAAATGCAGAACCTCTTAGACAACTGGGCGAATGAGATAGAAAACTTGAAGATGGAAATAAACACAAAGAAAACAAAAGTGATGATAATGATGAAATGCAGAATGAAAACGGGAATAACGAGCTTACATGTAAAAATGCACCAATAGAAAGAGTAACGACAATGGAATACCTGGGGACCATCCTAACCAGTGACGGCAAGATAGAAGCAGAGCTAACCAATCGGGCAAATAAAGCAACGAGGTTATACTATTCGCTGAACAAAACAATTCTAGGCCATAAGGAAATTAACACGGAGGTTAAAACAAAAATCCACAATACAGTTACACTACCCATAATCACATACCCAGCGGAGAACTGGACATTACAGAAAAAGCACGAAGGGAAAATAGATGCTATAGAAATGAAACACCTAAGGAAGATCACGGGAATCACTAAATGGGAACATGAAAGGAATGAGCACATAAGGGAGATTATCCAACAACCACCAATAATGGAAACAATAAAAAGAAAACAAACAAACTGGTATGGACACATATTGAGGATGGACAACGAAGGACTACCAAAGAAAATACTAGAAATGGGAAAACCGAGCAGAAACAGAAGAGGAAGACCAAGAAGAAGATGGTTGGATCAAATAGAGGACATAGGAAGGTCAAAAGGGACTACCTTAGCAGAAATGAAAATTTTAGCGCAAGACAGGAAAGCGTGGAAAGAATGGACAAAAGGGGGACCAGACCCACTATCCGACGCCTGAAAGGGCAAAAGGAGTTTGCGAAAGAAGAAGTAATTACGACTCCGGAACCAGTATTTTATAAGTCAATTGTTTGTGGTGACAACAGACATACAGCCGAATATATCAGTAATGTTATTACTGATGTAATTACAGAAATTGGTGATATAAAATTTTCAGCAATTGTCACTGACAATGCGATTAACATGAAAGCAGCTTGGAAAATTATTGAAAGTAAATTTCCTCACATAACTTGTTATGGTTGTGCTGCCCATGGTTTGAAGTTACTGGTTCAGGATATTGTTAAGTTAAGATTCTTTAAAAAACATTGTTTCTTAGACAAAAGATATTATTATTGACATCAGAAATTCCCATATACTAACGGCTGTGTTTAAGGAAAAGCAAAAAGCAGCGAATATAAATATTAGCTTAAAGATACCTTTGATAACTAGATGGGGCTCAAATATTGCTTCTTTAGAAAGCCTGATTAGAAACAAATCGAGTTTGAAGGAGTTTTGTATTGATGAAAGAAGTGGACAAGTCATAAAAAAATCAACAAAACCAAAATTTTTGGGACAAAATAGAAAACTTGTACAATTTATTAAAACCATTAGGAATGTACATAACAAAAATAGAAGCTAATGCACCTTTAATGAGTACCGTAGTTGAAATATTTAAAGATCTTGAGAATACGTTCCAAACAACCATTGATTCTGCTCCTGTACTTAAACGTCAGCAGAAGAAAATCATAAAACATTTAGAAAATCGGCGAGCATTTTGCATAAAACCTATACATTTAGCTGCAAATCTAATTGACCCTAAAACATTCGGGAAAGATTTAAAAGCAGATGAAAATATACAGGCAATTGAATTTATCGTCAATATTGCCCTGATACTGATGAAAAACGGTTTATGGAAGAATTGGCAATATATAGGACTAAAGAAGGCATTTTTCAAAAGGAATTCTTGTGGGATTGTGTAAACAAAATTTCTACACTGAGTTGGTGGAAAACGCTTTGTTCAAAATCGACACCTAACCTTTTCAATATGGCACTAAACATTTTAGGAGCTCCTGCGACTTCAGCTGCCTGTGAAAGATCGTTTAGCATGTTTGCACACATACAAAGTGCAAGAAAAAACAACTTAGCCAATGAAAGAGCTGCTGAACTTCTGTTTATTTCAGAAAATATTGAATTTATGAATGTGGACGGTACCTCACAGGCTGACGTGGAGAAGAAAGGTAATATAATAATAGGAATAGACAAACTTCCTCAGCATTTGCAGGAGCTTAATTCAAATTATGGTACATTAGTACATAGTACGCCTCCTGCCACAATAATTATTAATGAAAATGAAGAAGACACAGGTAGTAGTCTGCTTGAGGAAGATGAAGAAGATCTTGATATACCATATGCCGACACTTCAGAAAATGAGGAAACTTCTAGCGATTCCATCTATAACTAAGTTTATAATCTTTTAAAATGTGTTCCTAATTCACTAGTTATGAGGTGGTTATTGTCGTAAATACGCATACAAGTTTGAAATTTAAACAACTTGGCGGGTTCCTTCATTCACCGACATAAAAGGATAAACAACGCACATTCCTAGCATACATTAATTTTCAGCCCAGTCGTTTCATTTTTAAATTTGGCATATGTTAACTCCACCTCTTCCTCTTGAAATTAATGTACGCTGTGCAACCATCACACACTGTATTTTCCGTTTGGTTTAGCCACGTAAGCGCCGTGTTTCATGTATATTTACTTCCCATTTTAGAACACGTTCTAAATAATTTACATTAAAATTTATTTGATACAGATAAATAAAAAACATTGTTTAATAATTTTAATGTACTGTCGATCGAAATCGCTTTGGCCTTGGAAATATTTGAATTTTTCGTAATGATGGAAGATTTCGTTTAACGATGATCCATGTATTATTATTATTAGACCTTGTTAACAACAAACTGCATCATAATAGATATTAAAGAATATAAAATATATCTATAGGACTATGTAAATTGATTGCTATTAAACTCTTCTCAACGTTTAACCCACAATGGCAGAACGAAATAGGGGAGGGGGAGGTCATTTTTTTTAAGAAAATGTGGTAAATTTTGCTTTACAACACAGGAACATTTTTTGAAGCAACAATAGGGAAAAATGGAAGCTATAAAAATTAAATCGTAGAAGTAAACAAACTTTCGGAAAAGCCCCTTACCACCACGATATTTGTAACACCTAAATAAGTATTTTGGCAACTAAGGTGCCATCTTCAGTAGGGACTTGAACTAACTAAAGTGGACTTGGGTACTCGGCCAATTTGAATCACAGGCTAACAAGAGCAAGAGTAATAATGAAGGTAATGAAAGGCTGCAAATGCTAACAAACACGGCAGAAAAATAAAAGACTGGCGTACTAAAAGAAGAGAAATACAAAGAGGAAACCTCAAATTGGGCGATCTAAATTAAAGAGCTCAACCAGGCAAGAAGTATACGATAAGTTAGAAAAGATAATCATCAAGGCAAAAATAGCAGGAACCGTAAAACAAGAAATGATAAATACGGAAAAAATATTAGCTAAAACAAAATATTTAATAACGAGGAGGGAAAAGCTAAAACAGCCAACAGGAACTAGAAATCTGGTAGAATTTAGTAAACTAAATAAGTTGACAAAGAAAGAGATAAGAAAAAACCTGAGAAAATATGAAAGAGAAAACAATTGATGAAATAATCATGGATGCAAGTTCAAGAAAGACAGTAAATAAGTAGTTTAGTTTGGGAAGACCACGAATAATAGAAACAAAAAACTCGGAAGGAAATTATGAAAAAGGTGACAAAATTTTATAAGCAGCTATATGAAAAGTAGTAAAAAGAAAAGGGCTGAGAAATAAATAAATCAAGAACAATAATTAGATGCATTTGATTAAATTCAAATAACCGAAATTATTAATTATCCGGTAGATTAAAGAGAAATAAATAAATATCCCGTCAAAAATAAAATTACAAATGAAATGATTAAAGCATATTATACTTTACCTTTTTTTTACTACTACAGGAATGCTCTCCATTTCATGTACAGTATGATCCCTTTAATTCGAACATACCCTAATCCGAACAGCGGTAATTCGCAGCCATAATCTCAACAACGCCTCTTTAATCCGAAAACTCAAGTGATTCCCGCTACATAGAAGGGGGAATCCCTTGGTTTCACGTTTTCTAATATGTAATTGCCCTGTTTACTGTTCATTGTTCATTATACCGTTGAGCGTTACCGAGTTCAGTTTGCAACATAATTTAGGGCAGACATGACTTCTAAAAGGAAACACGATAAAAGAAAAGATTGAGATAAACCGTTTATCGGAAAAATACAACGTGGGAAAATCAACGATTTGCGACATCAAAAAGAACAAAACAAGGATGTTATCCTATGGCACCACAGTCAGTTCTCTTCTCAATAAACAAAAAACGTTGAAAGCAAGTGCGTATCCCGAAGTTGATAAAACGGTTTACCTATACCTGGTTTCTACACGAAAGATCTAGAGGTAAAAAGATGATTGACTATGTACATACGTATAATGTTTTAACGTAACATTAAAATAATTCTAGATGAACCAATATCAGGTGAAATTTTGCGTGAAAAAGCACAATTCTTTTATGGCCAGACTCACAACGATGGTAATTTCAAAGCCAGTCCCGAATGGCTCGATAAGTTTAAAAATAGATACGGAATTTCGACAACTGTCAATTACAGAAAAAAAATTATCAAGTGATGAGGCAACTGTTGAGCCATTTAAAAACGCTCTTCGAAATAAAATTGCAGAAATGCAGTTGTGTCCTGATCAAATCTACAATGCAGAGGAAAACGGACTTTTCTGGAAATTACTTCCTTAAAGAACACTTGCTCACCAAGCTGAAGTATCAGCTCCAGGTAGAAAAATGACAGACTTACTCGACTTTCATTTATGCCGTGCTGTAATGCTTCTGGGACGCATAAAATAAAGATTGTTTGTGTTGGGCGAATCTCAAAAGCCACGGGCCTTTGGAAGTGAACCTCTCTGCCCGTGAGGTACCAAAGACAGAAAAAAGGCTGGGTTGCCAGAGAAATTTTGAAGGACTGGTTTTATACGGAATTTGTTCCAGCAGTTCGAAAAAGAATGAAACAGTTGAATTTAGAGGCCAAGGCACTTTTAATTTTAGACAATGCTCCAGACTTACGTTCAGATGATAAGAACATCGTTGTAATGTTTTTGCCGCCAAATGTAACCCCCTTAGTGCAACCGATGGACCAAAATGTTATTCAATTGGTCAAGTTACATTACCGAAAAGGTTTCCTATAATGGATTGTTGCTTCTGAAGCTGCAGGACTGAAGAAAGTTAATCTGAAATGTTGTAATCGGATTAGCAAAAACATGGGAAAATGTGAGCCTAGAACACAAGTCTTGGAGTAAACTTCTAACACAAGTTGATAATGGTTGGAGTGAAGATGATAATCTTCCAATGTCACAGTGGAGGGATAAAATGGAGTCAGAGGGTATAGATAAACAAATAAAGGAAGTTACTGCACTGATAAATCACATTTCTCGAGATGTAATAAGACAAGAACCTCTTGAATGGGGCGTCGGATAAGAAGAATCATGTGGAAATCCATAAACGATATGGATATTTTGGAACATGTTCTGAATGAATCAAGCTCCGATGAAGACGTGGAAGTAATACCACAATGTGTAAAGCGCACAGAGGCAGTTAGAAGTTTCGAAACATGTTTGGAGTGGGCTCAGGAAAATGCTGAATCGGAACACTGCATTCTAATTCTATCCGAAACGAAAAGAAGAGCTCAAAAGGCAGTAGCAAACATTAAACAGAGCAAAATTACTGAATTTTTTACAGCCTCTTAGATTTACTTTTTACTTATTTAGATTTTTTACATATGTGCTTCATTTTGTTAGTCATGTTGAATCTAACAAAATGCGATATGTAGTACAGTTGTTAATTTTTGATTTGAAAATAAAGAACTTTTTAATGTGAGAATACTGAAATTTGTAGATATTTAGGAAAATTTTGCTCGATAATCCAAACATTTCGAACATCCGGATCGACCAGTGCAATTATTAGTTCGGAACACAGAGGTCATACTGTATAACAATTTAAAATAAAAATTTTATAACACAAAGTATCTTCACTGTGTAAATATAGTAAAATATTTTTAAATCCCTTCTGCTTTGCCTTTTGTTTAAGAACTCCATGAATGCCATCAATTACACCAATGATAATTAAAATACAAACTTTCAAAATATGAAGCTCTTCTATTGCGGATACACAACACTGAATATTATTTTATTATTTCGCTTTGTAATACATGCACGACATCAGTTGCACTGATACCAGCTATAGAGTATAAAACTTAAAGAAAGGACTTTAGGACTTCTTTTACCACCAAAAATAGTTAGTAAAGACATAACAGAAGAAAAATACCTTGAGAACTACAACAATGCCTACTTGCCATGTAAACCAATTAAAAAAAACAATTTCAATACTTACGACCATCACTTTGGACATCATCTTTGGCTATCACATTCTGGTTTCCATTCACATGTACCTCTTCCTTCTCCGAGCTCTTCGAAAGCCCATTAATCTTACCTTCTGCCTCTTCCTTCAGGACAGGTACGGTGCTGCTCTTGGGCAGCCCTTCACTTGCCCCTTTTTTCGGACTAATTATTGGCAGCTGAGCTCTAAACTCGGGCCTTAAATGCCTCAATACTGGAAGTGTAGGACTACTGGTGCTCTGTTTTAAATTACTTTCGGATTCTGGTACTCCTAATAATTTGTCGGTCATGGATTTGGAGTGCTTGTCATTTGCGACGGTAAGTTTACTATTCTTGTTATCAGTTTCTGACTCGGATAAACGAGATTGTTGGCGCTTGCTGATGAAGAAGCCTTGGGCCAGAGCTCCGGGGCCGTACAAACGCTCCACACGCTGTTGAATGAAGGACTTGTTCTCTAACCCGTTGGAAAACTCTTTGTAAGAAGTTTCCGACGTGGTTTTGCCCGACCCATTTGTGATGTAACTCATACTTTTGGTTTCCATAGTAATACATCTGCAACAAATTATTTTATACTCCTGTAAAATCTCGCATAGTACAAAACTGTGTTATTTGGAACTAACTAACTAAAATACCAAGAGGGGGGTTTATGTTCCAAAAGCTAACAAAGATAAAGGGTTTTCCAATTAGCGCGTCAGAATTTTCAAAGGAGACGCAATAATAACTGCATGTGATAATCCTTTAATCTTTATTTTATTTTGAAGAACAAGCGATGACATTATTCTTTAAAAATAATATCTTTTGAATGTCCTCCTCGACTTTGTCTGACTGAATATATTCTGGAGGCTCAATTTCCGACTACTTTTTCACACATATATCTTGAATGGTGCGTTCAATGTTCCGTTTAAGGTCGGAAATTGTTCGTGGTGTATTTTTGTAAACCAGAGATTTCACACGACCCCATGAGAAAAAGTCCAAGGGTGTGAATTCGCATGATCTTAGCGGCCAGTTGACATCGCATTCCTCGAAATAACGCGTCCAGGAAACTGTTGTTGCAGTAAATTAATTTTCTCACGGGATGTGTGACAGGTTGCACTGTCTTGTTGAAAGAAAACATTGTTTATCTCAACATTTCTCAGTTTAGGCCAAAGATATTCCGTTAGCATATTCCTGTACCGCTCACCACTAACAGTAACGCGATTTCCATCTTTGTCATCAAAAAAAATAAGGTTCGATCACGTCTTGAGCCCAAAAATTGCACCAAACCGTGACCTTCTCGGGATAAAGAGGCGATTCGTGAATCACTTGAGGATTTTCTACAGCCCAAATCCTATAGTTATGCTTATTTACAAAACCATTAAGGCAGAAATCGGCTTCATTGGAAAAGATTATCTTTTCTGCAAAATGTGGATTGGCGTTCGCGAAATATCTACGCAAATGATGATCATTTGGCTTCAGTTCTTGAGTGATTTGAACTTTATAATCCTTGAAGTGAAGATCTTGATGCAATATTCTCCACGTAGTCGTCTGAGGAAGTTCTTGAGAACGACGTGGAAGCGACGTTTAGCTCATCTCTTACACTTTGGCTTACAGCAGCAATAACGACTTCTGATCGGGCACCCCGGCGACGCACAAATGTTGACTTATCTGCAATTGAGCCAGTTTGTCCAAACTTTTCAACGATAAAGAAATCATTCGGTTGGTCGATTATGTTGACCATAAATTCCTCACAATGCACGAAATGTCCGGCAACCCGAACACGCATTTTGATGGTGAATACGAATAATTTCTAAGCGCTGTTGAATCGTATATCTGTCCATATTAACTTGACACAATGTACTGAACACATTTTTTATCAAAATTTAACATTTACATTTGATTTTGGCATTAAAGTTCTGACGCGCTAATTGGAAAACCCTACATAACGTTTATTTAACATCAGGAACTTAATTTTTATTATAAATAGCAATCATTGAATGACCATCTTACAATAATTAATTGCAATCTGAATAATGTGTTTGTATAAAGCAAGTCAGCCGTGGAAAAAAATTAATAAAAGGTTTAAAAATAACGATCCACATAATAGCAGGGCTTTCTCCACATAAAAGGTGCAGCAACATCTTGAGTATAATACGCACAAGTTGTAATACGCATCTTAGCCCTAAAAAAGGGGGATGCTTATCATACTCGCGTAAAAAATTCGTTATTTTCAATATTGAAGTCCACGTACAGCGCCAATTTTAGGTTTAAGTTTGGTATACTGATATTTGACATTCTCGTCTATTTTTATTAAAAGTTTAAATTTTGTTATTAAATGTTTTATGATAATTTTAAAATAAAATCTTGACAAGATGTGGGTGCGTTTTATATTCGAGATTTTTTACGCTAAAACTATCGTATTGTATAAAGACTGCCCTTAATTTATCAACTGCTATGTGGGAGTTGCATGTATTAACTTATATGTAGGGCGAGTGAAGACAACTTACTTATTTTGACCATTTTGAATCCCGTTTTGGATACACCCATCAACCGAGTCATTGGAAAACATGCTCGTAACGAAACTCCGACTCTCCTTGCTCATAAAGCTGGTGGTTCTAGTGGAGGACGAGTAGAACTCTCGTCTCGCAACAAGATGATCTTCCATGTTGGCTTTGGGGATGTCTGATGTGTATTTGTGATGTGGTAAAGGAACAACGTTGGGGGGTGATAATAAATTATTGCGTATGGAATACAATGGGGTGTTTCTGTGTTGAGGCGTGGCAGAGTTCAGATCATCATAAAGCCTGTGAGGAGAAGCGTCTCGGGATCGCGCCAATCGTTCGGGGTCGTAGTTGGTGGTCGTGGAGTATCCACTGACCGTGCAGGCCAGACTGAGGTATGAGGGCAGATGAGGCTGTGGTTCGGGAGTAGGCAGGCTTACGCTACGCAAAGTACCCACCGATGACTGTTCAGACCAATCTAGAAAATGAAATGCAAATTAATACGGGTCAACAAATTGATCTGACGCTGTTTTATTGTGATGTGAAAAATTGATTTGTTTCCCGGCTGAGGTGGGATGCAGCCTTGGACTACACAATAAATTACAACCTACTACTACAGCTTCGCGCACAATGCGAGTTGTGGTAAAGAATAGAAGCAGAAACAAAGCACAAGCGGCTACGAAAGCTGTCCTTTGATACTACCTACTGAAGCTCAAATTTTGCTTAAATTTACAGCTTAAAATAATTACAAAACATTTTTTAGAGCAGTGCAACATATAACACTAACTAAATTAATTAAATTGTAGTCCATTTATAGCTACATCTTTTCGTTTGCGAGTTCAACTTTCCATCTCAGCTACTTCATCCCATCGTTTACTACTCCCAGTTTCAATATCCAGTTTATATTGGTGACCTCTATTTTCATATTTCGATTGCCTATCTGCAGTTCCGTCATTCATTTTTAGCTCGAACGTCACATTTGCAAATACTTTTTACTGTCTAATGCGTGATGCTCACCACATCACCGCGTGTTATGTATTTGGCTCGCGACAACCGAGTGTGAGAGCAAGGATGCGAGAGCTCTGACCTTCGTCATCCTTCATGAGGTGTACAGTCTCACCATTATTATTACCACTGCGAGTGTTCCACACATACAAAAACACGACCTCCCATTTACGTTTACTGCATTTTATTTTTAATTACTTCATCCCATCAGGCGTGGTTGCGTCTAATTTTTAGGTTCAACCGTCAACTTGCAGTTCTAACATCCATTACTTTTTTCCTGAGCAACTTTCCATTTCAACTACTTTGTATGCTTATTTACTACTGTAATATGTTATTTTCAGCTACATCAACCTTGCTAGTTCGTCCTTGTAGTAACTACTTCAAAGTCTTACGTGTGTGTAATACCTGAAATTGTCGGCTACTTCTCTCCATTATTTATTACTGCACCATCCGGCTTACACTAAAGACTTCCGAACACATTAGCAGCTTCTTCCCATTTATTACTGAAACAACCACCACCACAACTGTCAATTTGTGACAATGTCGTCCCATTACTTAATGCGCCTATGTCAGACTTATATCAACGACCCTTCATTTATAACTACACCATCCCACCTGCGACTACATACTGTGTTCCATTTAGTGTTGCTGCAAAGGTGAATTTACACTAACTATTTTCCATTCGTAGCACAGCAATGTCTAATGCGCAGTTATAAAGTATTCTTATACAAGCTATTATGCCTTCTTACAACAGCAAGACCTCCGCTCAGATGGACCGACGACATCAAGAGAGTAGCAGATTACAACTGGATGCAGAAGGTGAAAAACAGGGATCAATGGAGAATGCTTGGAGAGGCCCGTGGTGAGAATATAGCACCATGGAGAGGCCAAGAGTCCAACAACGGACTGAAATAGGCAGATGATGATGATGACAACAGCAATGTCCAATTTATAGCTTTAGCGTCCCTCTTACTTGTAGTTACATCGTCCTATTTATCGCTGCAAAGGCACAATCGAAGTCACATTTGCACGTATTCGTCCCATTTATGCCTACTGGTAATGATTACTGTACAGCTAGATTTATATAAGGTAACAAGTACAGTTCGATTTCCTATCACATCATCTCATTTCATACAAAGACAACGTCACATTTGCTGCTATTTAATACCGTCACTTACCATTACTAGATTCTACGTTCCACTTATGCAGGGCTGTCCAACATGCGGCCCGCGACCTCACTTTTTGCGACCCGCGGAAAGTTACCCTCAAATACGAAATATGCAAAATTCTTACATTAACGATAAAATACAAATAAAAACACATGTGACGCCACTGGCGACGGATAGAAGGTCGCAGCGAAGTTACTGGAAATCGGACCGATCTTGCTCGATTACCCTCGAATATTCGAGAAGCCACGCGCACGTATATAAGAAGGTTGAGTCAAGCAGGACGGGCAGAGTTAGTTAATAATTGTTCTAGTGTGCGTTACGCACCAATTTTAAAGCCTTTTTAAGTGAAATACTCGGTGAAATATGTCTTCGCAGAAAAGAAAAATAACGAACGAACATCGAGTTTATAATGACCGTTGGGAATCAGACTATTTAATCACAAACAACAATAATAAACTTCAGTGCATTGTTTGTGTGCAAGTACTATCGGTTCCCAAAGAATATAATATGAAACGACATTACACTACGTTACACGAGAAAACGTTTCAACAATATACAGGGGAGTCAAGAAAGGCTATCATTACGGATTATAAGAAAAAACTAAAACAACAAACAACATTTTTTAAAAAATCTGACACCGATAAAAATTGCAGTATTGCCGCTTCTTACGAAGTAGCGCTGGAAATTGTCAAAGCGAAGAAACTTTTTAGTGATGGAGTACTTATTAAAAACTGTGCAATCAAAATGGCAAAACAATTCAATGAAACAAAAATTGCCGAAAAATTCGAAACCGTCTCAGTGTCGCATCAAACAATTGCAAGACGGGTGGATCATATTAATCAATATGTATCCAAAAAACTGCATGTCACGGCTGAAAATTGTAAATATTTTTCGGTATGCCTGGATGAAAGCACTGATCTGTCCGACATTATCCAGCTTGTAATTTTTATTCGAACTGTTGAAAAGGACTTCAGTGTAGAAAAGTAGATGCTTGATCTTATTCCTCTCCATGGTACAACCAAGAGTACGGCTATTTTTGAAGCTGTAAATAAGGTGGTGTCAGACTACGGGGGATTCGATAAATGTTCCTGTATTGTCACTGATGGAGCCAGAGCTATGATAGGAACTGAAATTGGATTTGCAGGACTCTTGAAATAAAACAACATCAACTGTCCTGTGATACACTGTATTGTTCACCAAGAGGCCCTATGTGGAAAATCCTTACGTCAAATGAATGTCATGAAAGTGGTTGTGAAAATAACTAATATTATTAAAGGGGGCAATCGTGCTTTGACTCACAGAAAGTTTCGTGATTTTTTAGCCGAAGTAAAGACTACATATGGCGACTTGTTACTTCACACCGATATTCGTTGGTTAAGCGCCGGAAACTGTTTGCAGCGATTCTTCGCTCTACGCAAGGAGACTCCTATTCTCCTTAAAGATGAAGTCAAATCCAACACTACGGAACTGGAAAATCAAATGGTAGATGCACAATTTTTAGCAGACCTTGCATTTTTAACAGACCTGACATCTCACCTTAACGATTTTTCATTTTTTCCAAGTTATAAAGAGCATTTTGAAGAAACGAATGATTTTGAGGAAGTTTCAAATTTACCTCACATAAAATACATTGATACAATTGCAGAAGAATTCGAAAATCGATTTAGCGACTTTAAAAAAAATCGAAAGAGTGATTTCAGTTTTTACTCAGCCCCTTACAATTTCAGTTGAGAATGTAAGCAGAGTAGACCCCTTCAACTGGAATTGTGTGATTTGCAATCAGATCCTTTTTACCAAGGAAGAACTGAAACTGCATTGGACTTTTTCAAGTTGCTGCCAGAAGAACGATACCCCAACTTGCGAAACTTAGGGCTTACACAGGGCTCAATGCTGGGAAGCACGTATCTTTGCGAAAGCAGCTTTTCCAATATGAAATTTATAAAGTCAAAATATAGATGTTCCCTCTCTGATAAGTCACTTACTCAGTTGCTTCGTTTATCAACAACAAATATTAAAGTTAATATTGATGCATTAGTTAGTGAAAACCAACATCCTCAAATTTCCCACCAATTTTTTTGCAATTTGATATTTTTTGAATAAATTACAATAATAATACAAACGCGTTTTTTCTTTGTATACCATACCTATTAAAACTCACTGATAAAGTTGCATACGAAGTATTTTATAATGCGGCCCTCCAAACCGTATTTTTTTTAAGCGGTCCTTGGGGCACTTGCAGTTGGACAGCCCTGCACTTATGTATTCTTGTTTACAGTTTCAATTTCCAATTGCAGCTTTTCAACCCTCTTCTCTGTGTCGCTACTTGGTCCAATTTACCGCTGCAACCTCTTCTTTATAACTACAACGTCTTATATGTAGCTGTTTCGTTTCATTTGTTGCTGTATAGTCCCATTTAGACGGCAACATTCTGTTTATAACTACGAGAATGCATTTACAACTTCAATGGTGGTTTGTAGCTATCCCGTGTCATTATTCGCTATTACGATATCTTCGTTACAGAGTTTCATATACATATGTGATATATGTTGTCCAATTTATAGTGGAAACGTCCCGATTAAATTCAAGACCTTCTATTTACAACTTTCATGTGTAAATTACAGTAACTTCGGATCATTTTCAGCCTCTTAAAATGCGCCTCTCCCGTAGCATACCACAGCTAAGAGACTTCCTATTCTACAAATCGCTACAATGATTCAGATGGTAGCTATAGTACTCAAACTTAAGTATAAAAAATATTGTGTAGTTTAAGCTGTTACCGAAATGAATCATTCTACTTTAAACATATAAACTAGTATCAGTTATAACTAAAGTGCATATACTATGTATGTATATGTCAAGTCAAGTACAATTCATTTTAGCATAAACAAACAAAATCTTCAATTATAAGATAATGGTCGCTATACTTCGTTTAATCGGACTAGGCGGTTTTTATAGTACATATGTGTTTCAATTGTTGATATCATCAAACACACTTATAACGCCATAAAGCCAACTAAACTTGCACAAACAGCAAAATGCATGCAGCTACAGCTAACTCGCTTCAGCTAGCGAAAAAAAAATACTAAATCAAGAGTATTGCACTAAGTACACATCTAAGACAGACAAAAACCAAAAACACCACATCAAAACGTCTCTGGTACCTGTAATGTCAACAGAAGCATCGGCGTCCAGCGAACAAGCGCCTATCGAGTCCACGGAGCGATCCATCATGGGGACGGGAGTGAAATCTGAGGAGGAGATTACGTTGGAAGGAGTGACGTCATCACTACAAGAGGCACTACATCGCTTATCGCTCGTGGTCGAGCTCGTATCCGGGCTGCTTAAGTCCGTCGAGCAATTGCGGGAGTCGAAAGCGACACGTTTGTTAGACTTGGAGGGTTGAGCATGGGTACTTCCCCCGGCTACGGGGCAATTTCGACGCTCCCTCTGCGAACCGGACGAGTGCCGTCTCACCAGGCCGCCTTTACGCGAACTGAAGGAACTTTTGCGCGACTTGTGCTGGTTGATAGGGTTAATCTGGGGATTAGGGGTTGCGGTGCCGAGGGGGAGGGAACAGGGGCGGCGCGCCGCTGTCGGTGTCGTCGGTATCCTGGTGACTCCCAACAACAGCACCGTTGAGCGGTCGTCCGGAAGATCGCTGCACCCATTGAAGCGGTAAAAAAAATTGCACAGCAAACAATCGATGCAGGAAAGCCAAACTCAACGAGCAAAGGACATGCTGTGTGTGTGAAGCGTGCTGTGTATGTGGAAATAAAGAACCATAGAGAAATATAATCCATCACAACAATGCAAGCAAAGAATATAACGAAACGAAAAACTGATAAATGAAAAATGTTGAAGAGAATATGTACAAAGTGCTGCAAAAAAATTTGTTAAATTACAAACGGATTGATGTTTAAAATGTGCACCTAAACAGTTATGCGTTGTTATAATTTAAATTTCCGCATATTTTTTCAATTCACAGCTATTCACCCTTCATTTAAGACACAGTTAAAAGTTTTAAGAAAAGTGGGCTGCTTTTAAATGAATATCCTAATACCACCGATGCAAAAATCACACTAATTAAACATTATAATATAAACTTTGGAAAACCCCCTACCACAACGATATTTGGCGCACCTGAAATCACATGATTTCTAATCGCCTGGTCTTTAGATCACGGAGTTGCTTTGCTCTAGCGTGCAACCTAAAACAGCACTGAAGATGACCGCTTAGCGGTCGAAATGTACATCCGCATTTCTTGCTCTGCTTTGATGAGAATTAAAGGGTTCTTCATTTTGATTTTATCATTTTTCATTCTACCGTAAAAATAACACACCTTCTAAAAAACATCTTTTTTCGGAATTCTACAAGGTTTTCATAACAGAGGATTTTTTATTAATACATCTTTATACAGCGAGATTTCCCACAAAAAGATTCATAACGGATGGACT
This sequence comes from Limonius californicus, assembly GCA_014611495.1. Lineage (NCBI taxonomy): Eukaryota > Metazoa > Arthropoda > Insecta > Coleoptera > Elateridae > Limonius > Limonius californicus. The sequence continues at coordinate 5,319 of JABXWE010004664.1, read as the reverse complement.
TGTGTTTCAATAGAAATCGATGCGTATTGGAAAGTCTTAGTTTTAACCAATCCGATCCTCTTCTATTTTGTTGTGTTTATTAAATTTTAAAATAAATAAGTACCCAACTACTTTAAGGTTTAGCGACTTCAACACCTTTAGAGGTATCTTCATAAAATGTATAGTGTGGATAAAGGACCATGGTAGACAAGGCGACAGTTTTTCCCACGGCTGCTATTGTCTGGAATTACAAGCAACCATAGACAACTAAGGACGATCGAAAAAAAAATTGGAGTAGGCCGTGGATGTGAAAACGTAGGTCGTAACTCGATGGTTATGATTTCATGAGGCTAACTTCACGCTTGCTTGCTTTGAAAGAGCGAGATCTAGGACGCGGTTTTCCATGCATCTCTATGCACTTAGGCCATATGGCCCATTGTACACCCTAACTCAGACGCTACTTTCGAACAAATAAATAAGATTAGGTTACGAAATGTCAAAGTCAAAACATTAAAACGTAAAACTGTAATAATTGCACGAAAATGATTTTTAGTATAAGACAAACAGCATTTATGGTTGAGGCTTATTTCCATAATGGCCATGGTGCATGGCAATATTCGATTCATGGCAGTATGCAGGATTTCCAAGAAGAATATACATACACACCTGCTGATTTACTACAACTCGTTTAACTGTACGTTAACGCACTCAGCACATTAATTTCGAAAAACTGGCTGCCGTAACAAGGAAAAAGGCAGCGATCGAGTAACAATGCGGAATGAAGAACATATTCAAAATGTTGGGGGCATTTTCTGCAGTTTTTCCAACAAGCTGCCCTTTCCGATGGAACTTCTCAGTTCTTAAGAAAAAAAAATCTGGCCATGTTTCCTTACTGTCTACCTGCTATGCACAAGCTTTGTTAGCCCGACTATGAAAAAATGTAAAAGGAGTGGAGTTTTGTCGTTGGTTTTTGAACATCAACGGCGATATGTTAAACCAAAGTTGCACCATTTCGATGACATCAACTAAAATCTTTTCAGTTTCCAAAAAAAAAAGGCACAACTATCGCAAATTCTTAAATAGGTCGATTATTCAGCACGCATAAAATAAATTATAATAAACAAATCAACAAGAAACAAACGAACTGAGAAAAACCTGTTTCTTTTGACAGTAGGCGGCTGGTGATTTTTGGAAAAAACAACACAGTTGTTGATCTCGTCTGGTGCCTTGAACTTCACTTTCAAAGCAACGAACCCGAATTTGCGATTTAGGAACGGCGAAACCTACAGGAAAGGAAACGAATTCTATAAAAAATAGAGGAAACAAGCGAAATGGACAAGTTAGACAACGTATTGGTTCTAAGTGACAACTGAAAACAATGTTAACCGAAAACCACTAGCCCCAGCGTTTACCAAAATTATTCGTAAAGTAGTACATAAACATTTGGCAAGACATCTAACATGAGTCATCTTTCTAAAATCGATGACTAACTAACCATGCCGTATTTTGATAACACGCATCGATAAAACAAATTACAATTTCCAACCAACTAACCACAACATTAAATATGAAAATGCGAAAATTGGTTCAATAGCGCCTTGAAAATTTTATAAATCAATATTTTTCTTTAATTCAATTGGATGACGGAAACAATGCAAAAATCTTTATTATTTCGTCTTCTAATTATGAATTAACTTATTACATAGATATAAAAATATTTTAGCTTGTTTGATCTGGTAACAATTGCAAGAATGGAGGATATTAAACATCAAAATTAACACAAACACTAGGTTAGCTTCCAAAACGCTTACGATGTTAACTGTTAAAATTAAATAGTAAAAGTGTCACATTTCCGGCAATTAGAAATGAACGTTTAATGTCAATTTAAACAGTTGAAAAATGCATTCACCTATAACGTACGGCTATAAAAATAATTAGCCTTCGGTCAAACATTGGGGATGTTCACAAACCCCTTCACATAAAAACAAACGTTATCCAAAACAATAGCTATTCAATATTCAACTGTTCGAAATTAAAAGAAGTGAAAGTGTTGGTCCACTTTCTTCTTCCCATGCATGTGATTCATGCAAAAAAAAAAACTTTCTTCTTATTCAAACATTTATGGCATCTAATTTTACATTATATCACACTTAATAATAATAACGAGATAAATATGGTAAAGACGCAAATACCTTAGTGATTGCAAATTGTTAAAGATAACCTAGTGACATCAGTCAGTTGTTTTTCTCATTTCTTTTAATCTTTCACAAAACCTTAAAACAATTACGTACTTATTGTCGATTATTAATTCTAGGGGTTCTACGATCTGACGTTCAAGATGTAACGGAATGTGCATAACTGAAGTTGCCTTCTCTTTCTGACGTGGTCATTAAAAAACAAACGACCGTCTTATTGCAAATCTAGTCGCAAAAAAGACAACATACGAACAGCACCCGCCTATTTTACAAGAACAAATGGTAATACACAGTCAGCTTAAACAAAACCATACAGAACCACTTTCGACTGTTCTTATCAAAATCACAACTACAGCCTACGGTCAATTGTTTCATTTTAGTTCATTTAGTTAAAAACCACACAAAAAACAAACGAGTTTAGTAAGATTAACATACAGAGCGACGAAAATAAACGAACCTCTTGATCCACTTCGTAATGAAGCGATTAATGCGCTTCTTTTTCCCCATTTCCACTTACTCTATAATAAAAGCGGCAAGTTTGAATTTCGGAAAATTATCTGGTTAATTTGAAAAATGCATTCGCACACATAGCAAAGCTAGCACGAGAATTATTTCGAGATAAACTAACCATATTAGAGTATGCATAGCTAGACGGAGAGAGAAATTCCCCTCTGGTTATTTATAGACACCCTCTAAAGGTGAGGAGGATGCACACAGATTTACGACGTTTCTAATGCAGTTGCGGTCGAAAACCGGCTATAAAATTGGCAAAGTCCACTTAGGAAATAGTTCAAGAAAAAATTTTGAAAAAGGTAAAAGGTAAATACGAAAAGTACAGAATCTTAATTAAATCCATCACGAAACAAAAGGCTTACAAAGTTAACAAAACAGTCTATCGGCCTATAATTTTACGCTAAAAACATGCTACATCGTGCAATTAAAAACAAAAGGTTTTAATTTAGAACGAAATGAGAAACAACGGTCAAAATGTGCAAATGCTGTTTTTCCAACGAAGCGAAGAAAAAATGAAAACCGTCCTTGCTCTGCGCGATCGTCATACCAGAGTGTATGTGTATACTGAGATTATTTGCGTGATGACTAATAAATTGAAGAGAACCGGGTTCAGTTCTGTCCTCTTAACAAATTTATTTGAATTATGAAAAAAAAAGAGGCATAACAGCTTACATCATTTTCTTACATGGATTATTTATGGCCCATTCAAAAGTTAAAGAGGCCAAATTGCACTAATTAGTTAGAGCATCCGATTTAAGTGAAACAGGGGACCGTGAAAGGTTCGTAGAAGACCCTCTCCAAGAAAACATACTTCATACACTATTGGAGCAAGACGTATGTATATGTAACTTGTGTAAATATTTGAAAGTTATTATGAAAACCAAATAAAGCTTAGTAAAACAACAAAAAATTGAACAGAAGAGCATCAAATAAGGCAAAACACGTCACATTTACTTACTAGAGGGAACAAAACCAGGTAATGATCCGTCAATTGTCATGTAATATTTTGATTATTACATATTTGCACTGTATGAGCTCAAATTACACAAATATTATAGGTCATAACAGAAAAAATTAATAATGAATAATCCAAAAGATAGGTATTAAAAATATTAAAACAAAAACAGATGGCTTTCAATGATTATACGGGATTGCGTAATATTTGCATTAACTTTTTGTGGCTACACTTTTAGCCAGCAGGTTCAAACTTCTCTCGACCAAAAATGTTTTAAAAACAGGGCCTAACGTGTAATGGAAAAAACAAGTAAGACACCCGAATAAAACCAGACGACAAAATAAAAAGAAAGCAAGAAATGTAGGACAATCGTTTCGAGAGCATTTGGCGCTCCTTACTGTTTTGAGAATTTTTTTGCTACGCCGATGAGCATACTGCCCAAAAATCGAACAAAGGCGTGTGGCTGGTATTTCTTTAAAGAAAAAGGTTCAACTTACATAATGAATTGGGACGTTACGGTCGTTTACTGACCCCATTTTACCGGCTTTAGTTGGAAATACACGGAGTAATTACAGTTGAAAGAATTTACACTTAGAACAGTCACGTTTGCTAAGTTTACGGTACTTATTTCTACTGCTAGGTATTATTTCCGGAAAATTGAAGTAGGTAGCATACGAGTTTAACAAGTTTAGTCACTTATGCAAATTTGGCAATTCAAAAGCATTTGCATATTTGCATTTCGACGGATTTACCTACCTCTTAAAAAGTGCAAGCTATAAAAAGCGAAGGTTAGAATAAAAATATGCAAGGCCGCAGCTTCCTCGTCGTAATTAACAACAAACAAGCAGGAAAAGGCTAAGACGTGTGTGATAAGCGGTTAAACAATCTGATTATTGATAATACTTATCGTACTGGTACAAGCAGTTGGGATTAGATCTGATAATAAACTAGTATGAAATTAAAAAATCGAGACTTACCCGCTTTAAACACTTGCACAACGATGAATGAAACTAAAATTGTTACATTTATAATTTATGAATTGATTAAACTGGGTGTGCCCTACAATACGCCTAAATGAAATGTTAAACGCTCTACCTACACGTCAAAACACTGCCATGTTGAATTTTGATTAGTAGGGATAAGAATTTGAAATGTCAAAGTAACCGATAAAACAGAAATCTACCTCTTGTTCGGAATGTTCTATCAACAGGTGGCACCACTAAAGATGACTTTCAACTGATACAGGATGTTCACGAATAAAACTATGTATTTCCCTAATGTTATTATTAGACACCAATTTATATTTGTATATTAAAATTACTATTTGTTTTCATGTAATTATTTGAAGTTAACAATTATTACCTGAGTAATTATTAAATACTTATTACTGGTTATATACTGGTTTGCACTTTTTTAAAAGCAGGCTTAGATTTGACGAAATCTAGTATACTAAGCGTTCTTTATATCGTCGTTCTAATGAGAAAACCTTGTAACTCCAGTTTTTGTTGAAAATGAATTGTTAGCGCCATCCCATTCTTCTTCTTAGGGTGCTTTGTCTCTTACGAGACGTAGCGATCTTCTCTCCTATGCCTGTGTTGCGCGTTTAGAGTGCCACAGACATAGAGGACCTACAGCTTAACGTGGGCTCCGAACCACGGGAAGTGTAAACACTTCTAC
>JABXWE010004662.1:0-13295 GCA_014611495.1 Limonius californicus | reverse complement strand
GATGACCGTATCCTCAATTTAAGTCCCAACAAAATCACAAAGACCACCTCTAAAACGTGCGCAATTTGCATGAAGCTCACTCGAAAGCCGGGACACCCACCACCCTGTTGCCGCCGGTCACAACTTGTCTTACCGCCGCAAGACTCCGCGCGGCGCCATATAACGGCGTAACAGATAATATTCACTAATTTTCAAAAAAACTCATCTTTTCTTATCACTAGGGATAAAAATATTTGAAGGAATCTTTTCAAAACATTTTCCTCGATCATGCTGCGAATTTAAAAATTCAAAAAAGTATTTCCTTGGATTTTCAAAAACACAAGGGCTGTATTTTTGCTAAATTTTTTTCGCACCGTGGGGCAGCTTTCTTTACCAACTCATTTGCTGCAAACCTCGTCAAAATTGAATGAAGATTAACGAAGTAATTTGATAATTAGTTCTTAATCTACTAGATAGTGTCCGTAATGGTTAATATGTTGCGTCAGTGTACAAAAAATTGCCTTATACCAATATTGGTCGTCCGCTAAAATTTGCCTAACAGACAACAGTTGCAAATGACAGTTCCCGCGTGTTCTTATATTCGACATGTGTTGATAAATGTATATTAATTAAGAATTTATGAAACTAATGGAGCCTAAAGTGAAATTCAAGGGTGGAGGCTCTTTCGTCGCAAAGCAGCCCCAATTTTCCGCCGATGGACAGTATGTAACTACGTAATTGTAATTTTCGAGTAAACTAACCTTACTTTTTAGGACTGTGTTTGTTGCGTGGAGAAATGGAATTGTGAGTTACAACACGAAGACTGCCAAACGTTTACGTGAATTGCGAGGCCTGCAAGATCCAATTGTCAACTTTGAGGTGCACAACCTGCATAATTATGAGCATATCACAGCATGCTCGACCTCGGGAGAAATCATCGCCTGGAAAGTAGAAATTGGTTTCCGGGTGCTTAAAACTGTAAGTCTAATTTTAAATCTTGAATGATGTAAGTCACGTTTTTGTCGTGGTTTTAGAATTTGCCTGAAATTACTAGGATCGAGACGTTTAACCTGATTACACCACCCGAAGATGATGGTGACCAGAATGTTAAGTTTTTGTTGTCGTGGCTGAATAATGAGACGAAAAAAGTGTTGTTCGGCATATACAATATAATAAAGGAAAAATACGAACCCGTTAATCTCAAGATAAATAGGAATAAGTACAGTGTTGCTGTAAACCGCAGTAGGAACCCGTTTTTCGCCATTGTTCAGGGCAGGAAATTGTTTTACGTAAAACTAAAGGACGGCGCACATGTATTCAAGTAAGCACGTGTACATAGTGTCTATTTAATTATTGTTTTATATTATTTATTCAAAATGGTGAATAATGCCTATTCCATTTAAAATAGTTCAGAAATTATGCAATTTGCGAATAGCATCACCTTGTATAGTTTGTGAAAATTACAACATACAACCTTATATGATTTTGGTCTTCCATCAATGACAAATTAGGAAGTTAATAATATACTGTGCGTTGCATTAAAAGCACACGTTTAGTTTTCCATAGATTCATTAAGCACCCGTGTGACTTATAATAATTTTATATTACGCAAAGTATAACGTTTATTTTAAGTTTCTTTTTTATATTGAAGTAGATACCATAGCATTTTGTACTAAATGGGCACCCAGGGAGTGATGGTTTTTATATGGTCGTTCTAATAATGATTTACTTGCAGACATGGTATAACTGCGGCAAAGCATTTCACATGCGTGGCTTGTCACCCACAAGAGGAATGTGTAATCACCGGCGATGACCAAGGCCGGGTCTTGGTATGGTACAATTTATCTAGTTTCGAGCCATCACAGGCTGTCTTCCACTGGCATACGTTACCTGTGCGCTCATTGAGCTTCTCCAGTTCCGGAAGCAATTTTTACAGTGGTGCAGGGGAATGTGTGTTGGTCAAGTGGCACTTTGACAACCCTCACTATAAGCAGTTCTTGCCACGGTTACCGTCTACAATTGAACACATTACTGTTGCCAGTGAAAATCAGTTCATTGCTGTTGCAACTGCTGATAATGCTGTTCGGGTTTTAGATCCGCGGTTTGAAACCGTGAGCATAATTCAGCACTTGGTGTTAGGAACATATTTTCCGGCTGGAGCACTATTTGATCAACGGACGAAGTCCATGGTTTTGAACGGGCTGACCGGGCACGTGCAATTTTATTCCCCACATGATATGACTCTGCTTTACAATGTGAGTGATTTTTAATTTTATGTTGTAAAATTTTCATGGACTTCTTTTGGAGCATTATAATAATATCTAATTAGCATATAATGGCTGAGGGCCCTCAAACAATGAAAATATCTAAATATACTACTAAACAGTTACGCAAAAAATACAAAAATACTTCAATTCTGTATAGCTCTGTAAAAAAGTGCTACACCAAATTGATATTTTTTTAATACTATCCCTTGTATGTTTTCTCATTTTTTATTTCTTCACGAATAGAGGATTAAAATATAATGAGGTTGTGACGATATAAATTATTAGTTTTAGTGTTATTCAATTGTATAGATGAATATTTTAAGAAATTTGGTGCTATGATTATTCTTTTCAAATGTACTTAGTTTGAGTGTTGCTGAAAAAGAGTATTTGTTCAAGATTGTATTCAAGATTAAAGACTGAAACATTTTTGTCGGACATTAATAACGATGTTCATTCCATTCCATTTGTCTATTCTATTATATTTATCTATTTTATTCAATTTATCTATTCTATTACATTTATCCAATCTGTTCTATTTATCCATTATATTCCATTTATCTATTCCATTTATCCATTCCATTCTATTCAATTTATCAATTCCATACTATTCCATTTATCCATTCCATTCTATTCCATTGATCTATTCCATTCTATTCAATTTATCCATGCCATTAATCCATTCCATTCTATTTTGTTTATTCATTCCATTGTATGCCATTTATCCATTCCATTCTACTCCATTTATCCATTATATTTCATTTATCTATTCCATTCTATTGTTGTTCCGTTCTAAACGTTGATGAAGAGCACACATTCTAATAAATCTGTCGTCTCTTTCGGATGTAGCTCCCTTTCGGCCTTGTCCTGACAATTGCACTGTATATTCTAATTTTTGCTCTCTTGGAGATCTCCTTCTTGGATATTATTTCTTTGTTCGGGGCATAATATATTTTCGTTGTTGATTATATCCTGTTGTTTATTTCCTGTTTATTTCTTCCGTTACTATTTACTATGGATTGTAGGTATTGGAAGGTTTCCCCTTCCCACGCCACGCTTACGTCAGTTTCATTTCAAATGATTTAACATCTGAATATATATTGCATATCAATTTGTTTTTTCCCTGTAAGCGTATATTGAGTAGATTCAGTTCGGCCGTCGAATCAGTCAAAAACCCAAGATCTACAACCCACTGGTTGTTGGAAAGTTCGTGTATTGCCTTTCCTTTCATCTCCATGAAGATACAAATATCTTTCCTTGAAGTACTGCTCCTCGGATTAGCCATCTTACTTCACAGTAATAAATCACGTCACCATGTTCAGTTTCCACATCTTCCAAAAAATTCTGGAACGTGAGTAAGCCCATTTTTTTTATAAAATCAGTAGTAGATACAACGGTATTCATTATTTCTTTCCGTGATAAAACCTTGCAACAGAATACTTCTTGATGGACAATACAGTGAAATATAAATGGAACTTCAGATCGAGACTCTTGCAGTTTGTCGTTGACTCTTCCGACAACACCTTTATATTATCAATAAATAAAACTTGCTGCGAATGTAAATGACGACTTAAGTAAGTAGTTAATCAGGCGCGAGCGAACGAGTGGCGTTACTGGCGATTGTCAACAGAATGAGGCGACGTGCGGGTGGCGTCCTCCGTATTATCCTCTCGCTGTTCTCATTTACTTGCTCTTTTCCATACCTGTCCTATTGCCTGGTCTTTTTCCTTCTTTCCCAATATTTGGAATATTTTAAATATTAGCCTTCTCACTGCGGCCGCTAGTCGCCGGGACTTGGTTCCCTCCCTGCGGCGCTAATACGCGTCTCGCGCAGCGAATATATAAAACCTATGCCAAAAATAATAATACAATACAACATTTAGCTTTAAGATATTACTCAGAAACGTTTTATTTAAAAAAAATACAGATTATAGTTTTAATGTAAGAAATTAACAGAAATTCAAATTAACACAAAACAAATTCATAAAACAAAATTATTTTTTTAAAATATTACTTCAGTTTTCTCAGTGTGTGGTACTTTTCAAAACACGGTACAGCACATAGACCAACATTGCATTCCTGGCACATATAAATCGTTTCCTTCCTCTTCTTTTTGAGTCCACAAACGTAATATCGTTTTCGTCCCGTTCTGAGGTTTTGATTGCTAGCTGGAACTTCTCTTGGGAAATGTCTTGCAATTAGGCGGTAAGGGGCAGGTGTGTGTGCACTTCGTGCAGTATTGATTATTATACCAGCATTGCTGTTCTCAATAATTTCTGTTATCAACTCTAATTGGAAGCGGGCCAAAGGTACCTTCTTCTTTGTAACGTTTTGGTATAACGCATGAGCGTTGAGAAGAACCAAGTCCAACAAGTGAAAAAATAATTTTTTATACCATTTTGTGCTTCTTCGTACACATTCAACCGAGCTCAACAACATGTCTGTTTTGTCTACTGCACCCATAAATTTGTTATACTCAGCGATGCACTTGGGTTTCACAATTATTCTCCCTGTTGCTCGGTCCAGTTTCTCTACAGTAGTTACCTGATGGTCATGAGCAGTACTCAGCATGAAAACTTCTCTTTTGTCGCACCATTTTACACACATATAATTCTATCTTTGGCAGTGCGGAACATAAATTACCCTCTCTTTAATTTTTCATTCATTTTTGGCAGGTTCTTTCTGTTTCTGCGGACAGTACCGCAGGCGTTTGTACATCGTTTGTACAGCCATAAAAATAAATCTGGGCTGCTATACCAGTTATCTATGTAGAGGTCATGTCCCTTGTCAAAATATCTGTCCAATAATGTCACTACCACATCAGCGGATTTTCCAAGATCAGTCGTCTCTACTTCGGTTGTAGCGCCAGTGTAGATTATAAAATCTAAAATATAGCCTGTACGTGAATCGCACAAAATGAAGAACTTTATCCCAAACCTATGACGTTTGTTAGGTATGTATTGTTTAAAAAGCATCAAGCTTTCGTCAATGCATAGTTCTCGGAATGGGATAAACGAGTCCTTGAACTTACTTCGCATGTGGTTAACAATTTGCCGAACCTTGCACAACGAGTCGTTATCTTTTGGCATGTTGTTGTCGGAAAAGTGCAACATGTTCAATATGTGCAAAAAACGGTCTCTAGGCATCGTGTTACCAAAAGCAGGGGTGCAAATCAAAGGATTCCGGGACCAGTATTCTTGAATCTCTAGTTTTTTCACACGCCCCATAAGAAAATTCATAGCAAAAAAAACACGCAACTCTTTTGGATTTGTATCTTTCCACTCGTGCAACCTTGAGGCAGGAGCAACATGTGCTTTATTTTCCAAAACATACTGGTAGAACTTGTTAGTTTCTTGCACGATATATTCGGTTATCTTTTCATCAAAAAACACTTCAAAACATTCGTATGGGGTGCAGTATTCTTCTAGTTCAGGTATGGTATTTCCACACTGCGTATCATCAAAGGGGAAGATATGAGGCTTGTATTTTTCTGCTTTCCAATCTAAATTTTCATTGATAGAATAGCTAGAGGCTCCAGCTACCTCAGAATCTTCATTATCACACATTTGGTCAATCGACAATTCACCATCAAGTTCTCTTGCAACTTCATTTACGGCAGCAACATACTCTTCATCGGAAACTTCTCCATCAGCTAATTCATTTTCTGAGTCACTCCTGGTTAGTATCTCTTCTAGTTCGGCCAATGAGTAATGTTTGCCGCGACGTGGGGGAGTTACACGAGACATTTTCTAATATACAATCAACGTTATAATGCAATAGCGAAGTAAAATGAAGCAAGCGTATACCCCACTGCCCTGTCTGGGACGTACTGTGGCTGCCCCATAAGCGCGTCTCATGAATTCGGTGCTGAAGTCTGTGGGGGTACTCCCACCCTCGCTAGAAAGCCCGTACGACTAAAAGCGGAACGCGCAGCGAAAGGTATAAACGTGTGTGCGTATATGTGGCAGTCGCAGTAAACGCACCTATTTTTTTTTACGCATATATGTGGCGGTCGCAGCGAAAGGGTTAAACTCCAATCATAAATTCTTGCATTGTTATCAAATTCCTGTAGATTCTATTTGTTAGTGATTTCAAAACCAGCTTCTGCTTTCATTTTTTTTTTAATTATATTTCCAGCCAAATTCGTGATCCTTTTTTATAGATTTTTTTAGTATTCTGTTCTAGCTTTGACACTACCCGCGTGTGGTAATTTACAATGTTAATTTGTGCTTCGAATAATTTTTCCTCTTTAGTCTTAAATTTGTTTGGCACTTATTCATAATAATGTGGTTTAATTACTACTTAAGAAGAAGAGTGACGTTTACTTTTCTCCAGGTTGCGCTTTGATGAATGCTACAGTTTTATATTCCAACAAATAATAGAAATAAATTAGATTATTTTTTGTAATGTTTTGTACTTATTGTTATGTTTCAGTTGGATGTTGTCGGTCAAAATAAGCTGACGCAAGAACGCGATTGCCACATTGAAAACACAAATGTAACAAAGATTGCCATAGACAGTGGTGGGCTATGGTTAGCAGCAGTAGAAGAACGAGTTGATGTCAGTTTTAGTTTTGAATTGAGATTGAAGTTCTTCAGCTTTAATACTGTTAAACAATTGTAAGTAATTTTTGAAGAAGGGTAAGCTGTTTTGTGTAATCATTTTATCTTACAATTAAGAAAATTGCAGTTGATTTATGATCTGGAACATGTTTCAGTACAGTTGCCATGTGACTGTATCAACTTATCATTGTACTGTCTTTAATTATTGCTATTTGATGTATTAGTTTGTTAGTGGTTGCAGTTTGATTGTAGTATCTCGCCAGTGATTGCTGTTTTGAGTGTACTGGGTGGCCAACTAAGAATGGACGCCGGCTGTATCGCAGAAACTACTTATCGTATAACTTTGGGAAAAAAAATACTGATAGGTAAATCGGCTAAGAGAAATCGCTGGAAATTATTTTCAAGTTCTTAGGATGACCGTTAGGGGTCGCAATTGCTATGACCAATCAGAAAATGGGATTTTTCCCAAAAATATGCCAAGTTAAGAGGTATTTTAAATAGTGGCATTGTAATCTTTATAAAATTTGCAATCTTTTTTATGTAACGCACTTTGCTCTGCCTTTGTAGATAAAGTGGTGGGGAAGGTTAAACTTTCTTTTCTTCAATTAAGGATAACTCCGGTGTGGGTTAACAGAATTAAACAAACTAGGGCTCGTTTGAAAGAGATTTTATTACTGAATAATCTGCAATATATACTGTTCCTGAACTTATTTTACCGTGGTAGCTAGAGGGCGCTGTTTGTCATCGTAACAGTTATTGCACGTTTTAATAAAAATTTTAAATGGCAGGCTATGTCTCTTTTTACACAGTTAAATAGAGCACAAAATTTCCAAAAAATCGGCGCAACTTTCTATCTTTTCCCTAACGGGAGATATTAAGAGAACAAATAAAGTTGCTATATGTTACTATATGCTGTATGTCCGGGAAATGCAATGATGAAACTATCGAAAAAAACATTTATGGAACCGGATTTATTGAATTGCCCCAATTTACTCAATGGCGTCCTAAATGTTCAAACTGTCGTCCATCATTTTCTATGCACCTTAGCATTCTTTCCTGTGTGGAACCATAGTAGGTCTGGTTGCAAAAACGATATCTTTTACTCGACCCCATAAATAAAAATCCAGGCATGTTAAATCCGGTGACCTAGCCGGCCATGGAAATATGCTGCCCCCTCCTATCCATATACCAGGGTAGGTGGTATCCAAGAAGTCCCATTCACAGCGAAATGAGCTGGGCAACCATCGTGCTGAAATAGCATTTGTTGTCGAGGGGCACATCCTCTAACAAAATCGGCAATTCCTCTCTAAGAAATTGTAGATAGGTCTCTCCATTCAATCGATTAAAAAAGAAAGGTCCGATAATTCGCCCTCCTGCCCAAACATTTACCGACCAACGACCTTGGTGCTGGACTTCTTGCATCCAGTGTGGATTTGTTCTAGACCAGTAGTGCATATTGTGGAGATTCGCACCTCCGTTGCTATGAAAAGTGGCCTCATCTGTCCACAATATGCGGGAAAGAATTTGCTGATCTTCTGTCATCATACCCAGAAGCCAGTGACAATGATCCAGACGTCGGTCAAAATCTTCAGCACTCAATGCCTGATGCAGGACCAAGTGATATGGGCGTAACCTAAAACAAGACAAAGACAACTGATTTAACATGGCATTAATGGTTTTTATTGAATAAACATCAAATCTTTTTGAGATTATAATTTAAATCTGGCGATTTGTCATTGGTTTTAAAAGAGCAACAGCTTTCGATTCATAAAATCATTTCATTCATACAATTCAAAGAATGGAATTAAAATCCAGTTGAGTATAAAAAGTTTATAGTGGAGTTCCAAAATTGCAGCAACGGATTTCGAATTTTATACCTCAAATTCTATTAAATAACTTGTATAGAATAACAATTTTAGTCAATAATTTGCTTACCTTTGTTCCTCGAGTATGTTTTGAACCGTAGTTCGAGTTAATCCAAGGTCTTGCACAATAGTTCTAGTACTTAGTTGAGGGTTAAACCCTATATAAGCTAATACATTAATAATGTTCTCTTCGGTGCGACCTCTGCGTTGTCTACGGTATACAGGCAGATGAACATTTCCAGTTGTTCGCAGACGGTGAATTACTCGTAGAAAAACTCTTCTACTGGGGTGCCGTCTATCAGGATATTGTTGCGCATATACTCTCGCAGCAATTGTAGCATTTCTCATTGATTCAAAATAAACTCCTATCATGTCAAATAACTCTTCGTTTGTATAAATCATTTTGTAAGAAAAAATGAACAATAAACTACGGTTCAGAATAATACAAGAGAACAACACGAAAAACCCGAACAATATAAACTTAATACCAACCACAAGAAAACGCAAACCACAGGAAAAACACAAACAACAAAAAAATACCTATAATATTTGGGAAATCAAAAACGAACTTGGTTAAATAGCAACTAAATGACATTAACATGAAACTAAAACGTTAAAATATTTTGACTTACCTATTTATCTCTTTTTGTTTCATAGCATACTAGTATAATTTTTAATTAGACTATTTTATAGGCCTAGGCCGCAGCTTAACTTTGCTTGTTCACTTAATATCTCCCGTTAGAGAAAAGATAGAAAGTTGCGGGTTGCGCTGATTTTTTTGGAAATTTTGTGCTCAATTTAACTGTGTAAGAAGAGACATAGCCTGCCATTTAAAATTTTTATGAAAACGTATAATAACTGTTACGATGTCAAACAGCACCCTCTAGCTACCAGTATTTTTTTCCCAAAGTTATACGATAAGTAGTTTCTGAGATACAGCCGGCGTCCATTCTTAGTTGGCCACCTGGTACAATCTTGTAAGTGATTCCTGTTGTGCTGTCTTATTGGCAATTGATATTTGACTTTATCACCTTGTCGGTGGTTGGTTTTTACTTTACTTAGTCTTTACCTCTTTTACCCTTACCGGGTGTCGAGGTATGCGAGTTTCTGCAGCATTCTCCACTCCTTCCTGTTTCTCGCTAGTTCTTTTGCTGCTCTTCAATTTAGTCCCTTTTTTGTTATTGCAGTAACCATATTGTCGTTCCAAGTCTTCTTGGGTCTGCCTCTGCTCCTTTTCCCATATATCCCCATCTCCCACACTTTTTTGACTATTCTATTGTCTGCCATCGTTACGTTCTAGTATTTCCATCATCGGTTTTGTCCTCAGTCCTTCCCTGACTTCCTCGTTTCTTATCCTGTCCCTTCTAGTAACCGCCTCGGTCCTTCTTAGTACATCTCACTTGCCTGGATTTTCGATTTCAAGCTCTCAGTCAGGGCCCACAATTCACTCTCATATGTGAAGATTGGCATTATTGTACTGTTAAAAATTTTCACCTTCATTTGCTTAGAGATTCTTTTACCCGAAGAAGGATTTCCCCAAACCGTAGTCTGTCTTTGCCACACTGCCTATTCTATTGTTTATCTCGCACTCTACCAAGTATATAAATATGAAACAGGAATTTTTGTATAGAAAATACACGTTTATTGTACAAAAATTAAACAAAACATTTTATTTGAAGTATTGCCCATCGCTAGCTATACATTTTTCCCATCTGTCTGACAATTTGTGGGTGCCACGCCAAAAAAACTGTTGTTCTTTTGAGGCAAACCAATCATCGAGTCATTTTCGTAAGAAGTGAAGCGCTACTCAGCAAGTGCGTGTCTCATCGTTGCAAATAAGTAGTAATCGGATGGAGGCAAGTCTGGTGAGTAAGCCGCATGCGAAAGTATTTCCCAACTAAACACCTCAATCTTTTTTGTGACCGGTTTTGCTGTGTGGGATGGTGTATTATCATGAAGCAAAATCGCTTTGTGTTGCCTTTTTTGATATTCTGGTCGTTTTTCACGCAAAGCTTGATTTAAATCGATCATTTGTTGTCGGTAGCGTTCAGTATTAACGGTTTTGCCAGGTTTTAGCAGCTCATAATAGATCACACCCTTTTGATCCCACCAAACACAGAGCATTGTCTTCCGTCCATAGCGATTTGGCCTTGCAGTCGATGTCAATGGTTCGCCTGGAATTACCCATGATCTTTTACGCTTAGGATTCTCGAAATGTATCCACTTTTCATCGCCAGTCACAATTCGATGGCGAAATGACTTTCTTTTGTACTTGACGAGCAGCATTTCGCAAGTGGTTTTTCGGTTTTTCTGCTATCTTTCATTAATTCATGTGGAACCCATTTTCCCATCTTCTGGATCTTTCCCATGGCTTTCAAACGTACGGAGATGGCTTCTCGTGTCACATTTAATTGATCCACGAGTTGTTGTTGCGTTTGAGCGTCATCCTCATCCAACAGTGCTTGCAATTCGCTGTCTTCAAACTTTTTCTGTGGTCTCCCACGTTCCACGTCAAAATCGCCAGTTTTGAATTTTTAAACCACTCAAAGCACTGATTTACTAAGAGCATACTCACCGTAAGCTTCTACAAGCATTCGATGCAATTCTGCAGCAGTTTTCTCAAATGGTAACAGAAAATCAATGCCGTCCGCAAATTGTAGTTTCCAGGCACAAAATTCGACATGTTCAACGCCATTAAAAACTATGTGGTTGTATGAAACTTGTATTGTTGTGAGTTTAAATCTTTGTCACATGTCAAGACAGGAAAATGGCGCCAATGACGTGGTTTGACGGTAACTACTTTGACAGCATGGGCCATTTATGGTCAAATTCCGGTTTCATATTTACAAACCTGGTAAATCCCTACTTGATTTGCATTAGCCGCTAAGTATTTGAATGTATTCACTTGCTTCAGAACTCCAACTCTATCCTAATTATTTTTTCCTCTTTGAACACCACCATCGCTTCCATCTTCGAGTTACTTATTCTCTAGCTGTTACTCGTTAGCACATTACTCCAGGTCTTGTAGACGCCTGTCGTTCAAGTTGCCCACAATTTTGGGCGACTTGAAACAACCACTAATTTTACGGTATTTGCGTCAGTCACCCGCGCCAAAGGGCGATTTGAAACAAAATTAATATTTTAAAACTAGATATTGACATTTTGTAAGCTATTATCAAGAAATAAAATATACGTTCGGAAACATGTTTTTTCTAATAAAACGTATACACAAAAATATAGCAGAAGAATATTTTTTTTAACAGTTATTAATAAACAATCGTATCAAAAATTTTAGAGTTCTCCTTCTTAGCATAATAGGTGGCTCCATCTTTTTTACAACTTGTGTGATGGGTATATCCGAGATATCCGACGTAAATGGAAAAACATAGCCACTTTTTTATTTTAGAATTTGGCCTAAGGTAGCAGCATTTTATGTATCCTCTCCCTTTAGAAATAACTTTTGCTATATACCCATCTTTCTTGTTTATAATTGTTGTAAACTCCACTAAAAGAAAATCCTCTTCTTGTATTTGATCCAGGATTAACGTCATCTCTTTCTATTTTAAATATAATCTATTCACGATTGATTTGCCATCCAACAGGCTATGGAAACCTGGGGGAAAGTGTGGTACCATTGAAATTTGTCAATTAATTAAGTTGGGTTATGTTAGTTTTTCTTGATGGAGGTTATGTTTTTTGAAAGCAGGCAATGTTGCCAGTGGAGCTTGTTTGTTCATTTAACGTCCGCCTATTGCTGTTCAATATTGGTTTATAATACTTAGATATAATAATGATTTCATTATAAATAAAATAATAACTATAATTTAAATGTTGTCGTAACACATACCAAATACATATTGCTGTTCTTTTTACACGAGAATTCTGAACTCAATCGTATGTATACAGAGCATATTCCACGCCATTCTTTGTTGTCCTATATTTAGGTCTTGCAGCAAATTAAGAAGAATTAACGTCCATGCCACTCATGTTTCAAATTGATATTATGGTAGACCAGTGGTTGACTGTTTGCCTCTGGTGCTAAGAGACCCAAGTTCGTATTCCACTGAGGTCAGTGTTTTTCTCGGGCGAGATAAAAACTGTAAAACACCCATTCACAATTTAGATGCCAAAAGAATATCCCCTACACTATTCCACCGTCATGCTATCACTAGAAGTATCTGAATCATCGGCACCCTCCGATTCTGAATCAGATTCCCCAATTGAAATAATGAAAGGAGGAATATTTTCAAACGATAGATTTCCCATATGTTTTGTCCAGTCTTCCGAAATAAGTTTTTCACAATGCACACAGAAATTTTGCCACATGTCGGGGTGCATTTTGAAAGAGCCTCACGCCATAAATTTGCAACCTTGTCTTTCGATTTTGGCTGCGAATTTATGTGCTTATACAATAGGTCTTACAAAACCCCCACGCCATTTCAATTGGGTTGTATTGACAATGGTATGGAGGCAATCGAAGAACCTCATAGTTGCGCTTTTTCAAAATTTCGTCAGTTACGTATCTTTTATTTCCGTCTGCTGTAAAAGGTTAATTAACTCCCATAGTTTTTTCTTAGTAATTTTGCCCTGAATTTCGACATTGTGGTGGTTAACCAACCATTCCT
>JABXWE010004661.1:0-52847 GCA_014611495.1 Limonius californicus | reverse complement strand
AACTATAAATCAAATATGCATTGCTCAGAGTATCCAATGTCAACAAGTAAATGACATCTTCCATTTGAGTGAAAAATTTCCTAAATAATAATCGTATGTGAGCGTGAAGCAGCAAAAATGGAAGAAGAAAATGATTGTAGTGATTTTTCATGTACACCACCTGAAATTGCAAGCGCCGCTAAAGTCGCGACTTTAAACCTATTGCCAGAAAAGTCGCGGGGGAAGTATGAAAAGCAGTACGAACTCTTCATCACATGGTGTAATTCAAGGAAAGTTAGAAGGTACACTGAAAACGTAATGATGGCTTACTTTAGCGAAAAAGCTAAAACTATGAATTCTGCTACACTTTGGTCGGTGTACTCAATGCTACGATCTGTATTAACTGTAAGAAACAATATTGACATCAGCCAATATACGAAGTTAATCGCATACCTAAAACGCCAATCTGTAGGATACAAACCAAAAAAATCAAGAACTTTCACCAAAGAAGAATTGTTCAAATTCCTCTATGAAGCGCCAGATGAAATATTTTTAATGAAAAAGGTAAATAACACTACTCATTACTCTGTAAATATTAATAAGCTATTTTATTGACAGGTAGTATTAATTATGGGAGTTTTCGGTGCATGTAGACGAGATGAACTTGTGAAAATGACCATAGAAGACATTGAAGACAAAGATTCGCTATTAATAGTAAAAATTCCTGACTCAAAAACAAGAAAAAGTCGTGTCTTTACTGTTACTAATAGTGAAGAACTTGATTTTTTATCATTCTACAGAAGGTATGTTGCGTTGAGACCATCAGATTACGACACCCCATATCGTCTATTTCTACGATATTGTAACGGAAAATGCTCTAAACAAGTGGTGGGAATGAATATAATTGGAAAAATACCCTGTGAAATCGCCCAGTATTTGAATTTATCAGATTATAAATTATATACAGGTCACAGTTTTCGTCGCACGTCAGCTACTCTTCTAATTAATGGAGGAGGTGATATCATCCAACTGAAACGTCATGGAGGTTGGAAAAGTTCTTCTACAGCCGAGGGATACATTGAAGAAAGCATTAATAATAAAATTGAAACGGCACAGAAAATCTTGGGTAAAGGTGAATCATCTAAAGTGCAAATTGTTGAATCAGTAACAATGGCGGAACATACAATTTCAAACTCATCTAGACTTTCTTCATCGTCTGGAACTGTCATAAAAAACTGTAAGAACTGTACCTTTAATTTTCATTCCTCAAATTAAATAAATTTTTGGAAATATGTGAACTCTCGATTGTAGAAAAAATCTTGTGTGTAATTCGAGCGCAAATTCATTGTCGATTTCAAGAGATTGCCGCGCTCCTTCGTCGCGCGGCAACTGTCTCTTTCAATCGACAATATATCATTTTGCGCTCTTAATACACAAATAGCTATTTTTAACAGCGTGTTACACGCGTTTGAAATTATAAAATAGCAAATAACCAATAAGTGGCAAAGAGCATGTATTAAATATTTCGACGTCGTACTAGCTAAATTTCGAATTTTATCTAAACAATATCGTATTGTAGGTAACAAGTTTGTGTTTTTAAAGCAGGACATTTACAATTACTCAATTTAATATCTGGAAAAACTAATCTTTGTACTTGAGAAGTTTATAGTACACAGTCAAGATAGTTGTCCCTTGATTTAGCCATTTTTTTCACATTTACATTTTTACAGGATACACTATCAAATAGGTACGTAAAAATGCTGTTTACAATTTCAAAACATTTAGAATAACTGAAACTAAATCATACTAGGTGTAGAATATCATTCTCATTTAATGTTAAATGTTATTGGGCTAAAACTTTTTTTTTAATGGCTAGTAAGTAAGACGTACAATCTGTTTAGATGAAACAATAAGTAAATTGGCTGACCTTAATTAAATGACATGTGAGAATGGCCATCCAGTGAGAGACTCCTGCTTAATTATACTTAATCTAACATTGCAGAACAGCATAGAGGTTAGAATATTACATGAACTAAATTCTATTCTATTCTATTCTAAAATCTATTTGGTAAGTCAAGAGGATTGAATCTTTTACGTCTGTATGTTGTATCACTGTTGTCCAGGAGGTTCACTGCCAACGCGTTTGGGTGAGATTCGAGACGAAGTTGATATTTTTCACTACCGCACTTCACTTCTTCTTTCACGGTTTTCATGTGGAGGTCACGATGAAGTGATACATTTGTGACATACCATGGAGCATTTGTTATAGACCTTAGGGTTTTTGATTGAAATCGTTGTAGGATTTCCAAGTTTTAGGTGCTCGCCGTACCCCACAGTTGTATACCGTATGTCCATACAGGTTTCAATATTGCTTTATATACCAGCAATTTGTTGTCCAGAGTGAGTCCAGATTTTCTTCCAATTAACCATTGCAGTTTCGTGAATTTTAGACCCAGTTGCTTCCGCTTAGTAAAGATATGTTTCTTCCACGTTTATCTCCTATCTAGGTGCATCCCTAGGTATTTTGCATCTTCTGACTGCGGCAGTTGCAGTTGCTCAGGGTCACGGGCGGGCACATGTCTTTTCTAAGAGTAAAGGTAACATGAACAGACTTTGCTTCATTAGCCTTGATGCGCCATTTTCTTAGCCAGTCTTCTAGCGAGTTTAAAGAGGTTTGAAGATTTTCAGATGCAACCACTGCATTTTCGTGCAGAGCTAAGATGGCGGTATCGTCCGCATATGTGGCCGTCATGTATTGTCGTGTTGTAGGTATCTCTGATGTACACAGGAGGTAGAGGGTAGGGCCCAGCACACTTCTTTGGAAAACCCCAGAGTTTATGGCATACAAGTTTGTTAATTTGTTTTGGAACTTGATCTGAAAATATATGTTGGACAGGTAGGATTTGAGTAGTTGGTAGTACGTGTGTGGAAGTTTCTGTTTGATCTTTAGAAGTAAACCCGCATGCCAGACTTTATCGAAAGCCTGGGCTATGTCGAGGAAAACTGCAGAACAGTATTGTTTTGTTTCAAAGGCCTGGTTGATTTTATTCACGACCCCGTATACTTGTTCAATGGTGCCATGTTCAGTTCTGAAGCCAAATTGGTGGTCTGGAATCAGGTCATGCTCTTCAAGCAGCGGTTTCAGTCGGTTTCAGTCAGTTTCAGTGAAACAGTTTGGACGCCATTGGCAACAAAGTGATGGAGCAATAGGATGCTACTTCTTCTTACATTTTACCATTTCGGATAATAGTGCTGTTTTCATTGGCGCAACTATCCAAAATATTGCCTGAATACAGTACAGCTCTCTATACACAAAATTTTCACCCTGTCTGGATTTGCGAATTTTACGGATTATAGAGACATTTGAAAAAAAAATAAAGAAGAAGAAGAAGAAAAATAATAAGACTATGCTCATGCAGAACGATTTTGTTTAATATCATAACTAATCGGAATAAACCGCAACGGTTTAATCCTGTCAGATGATCATGATGATGATGGTCACAAGTAACTTTCACTGCTTTGCATTTTCGAAAATAGCTATTCTGACTTTTCTTTTTAATTTTTTTAATAAAACAATATCTTGCATTCGAATGCTGTTTACTTCTGTCCATTGACAGCATTGAGAAAATGACCGAACCGCATATATTTTTGTATGATTTTATTACAGGATTCTTCTATCAACTCACATTCGGAATCTGTAGTATTCAACCCACTATCCCATAGCTCTTGAAGTGTCTACAATTCATTCTTAATATGTGTCGGCATTGTGTCAGTTGCCCAATTAAAAACTTCCTCAGAACTGACATCTTGATCAAGACAATTCAACCTTTGCGGTTTAAATTTGTATTTGTATACCGTTGTGTGTGGTAGTACCTTAGTTGGTAGAGCTTTCGCTTTCTGAGTAAAACGTCGATTCCTGCTTGGGTTCGAAACCTAAGCAGTACTATGCAGAATTGCAAAAATCTTGTCTGCAACCCACGACACACAATTTCCCAATCCGGCTTGCAACCGTGAGATCTTAATGCTAAAAACCTTCTCTAAAATTTCTGTCGTTCGAATTCGACACTAAACTGTAGGTCCTCCGTGTTTCTACCTTAGGGCTGAGGAGAAACACGTGGCAGAGAAGAGGCCGATGCCCAGCAGTGGGACTACACATATTTCCATTGTTGCTTCAACTGACTCAAACGAATTTCATTGTTTTCATGGCATTATTCTTTTAGGCAGAGTAAGTTTGAACTATTTTTGAGATTTTTGTCAGTTATAGTTTTCCATGATTGATGCAAGTTCATGACAGCTGTCTTAAGATATTAAGTTAGTCAACCATTGCCTCTGTTATTGCGGTAGAGTTAGATGATGAAACCACAACTCTAAAGTTTGGATATAAATTAATCCATCCAAGAATGAGAGAGTTATCTATTTGAAAAACACATTCTTGTGGTGAATTCTTCTCATCTAAAATTTGTGTGCTTTATATAGCATTTTTTGTACTATTCTTAAATGTGTCCGGATTATGGAGTTAAATGGGACAAGAATGTCCGAATTTGGGCAGTTTCCGAATTACAGGAGCGTCCAAGTTAACGCATTTCCGAATTAGCGAAGCTATACTGTGCTACCATCATAAAACGCAGACAGAACTTCTTCGCAAATTTCAAAAAAGAAACTAGAAATAGGAAAATCTGTACTTTCAACTAAATTTTGTTAAAATAAAACTCATTTTAGTATACGCATTCATTATATTTTAAAAACATGGAAATATATGCACGATAATATTTGCGTAAACGGCTTTTATGATCTTATTAAAATACATATAAAAAATCAAAGCTGTTGAATTATATACAAATGTATATTTTGCCACGTTGAAATAATCATCGTGCTGGTTACAAATGCCTAATTTCGCTCCTTTCAGGTGCCAAAACAAAATCTTCACGCTGAAATTTTTCAAGAACATTGTTTTATATAGAAAAGTTTGAGCAGCACCAATAAATTACATGGCCCAGGTAACACATGCAAAGTATTAAATTGAAAACATTGTTAAAAGAACTGCGGATAAACGCTTATACCATAAGATATTTCAATGTTAATAGAACATGGTAATGCTAGATTTGGGTTGGTATATTAAATTACCTTTAAAATAGCCCATATAAATTTTTTAACGCAGTCTTTTTGCCGAAAGACTGGCAGAGTGGGTCTCTAGTTTTTCTATAAATTAATAATATTTGATTTGAATTTCTATTTCCCAAGCGGTAAAAAATCAAATAACAAACAGTAATTTTAGTACTACACAGTGTTTTCAAGATTAAATTGCTGGCATCCTCATATATTCGTAGTACGATCATTTTTTTAAATAAACATATCAATGTTACATATTCAACCCACTTCTTCCATACATCTGATTATTTTCGGCACAGACTTTTTATTAAAATATCTGATTTGTGAGCGTTTGAATGATAAATGGAACTTTATTGTTGCTATGCACAGTCGATGGTGTAACATATTGATTGTTTCGAAATGTATGTAAAATAGAATTTTCCATTTCCACACATTAAAATTACGTTATAAAATACAGTGCACGATTCATTGAAAAGATATTCGAACATAAAACTCAAAAAACAGAAAACACGTTTAAAACCTGATGTTTTATAAATCGTAAAAAAATAAATAAAAATTAACCATGATTATTTTAAGATAGCAATAAAAATGTAAGAAATCTCGTAAAACGGATTATACAATATTTATAAGTAATCCTATATTCACGATTATTAAGCGAGGTCTATATTTAATCAAGGTAGGCGTCGTTTTACATATGCGTCCACGTGAGAACATATATTTTGTTTATTACATTCGTAAACAATTCTCACATTAATTTTCTTACTAGAGCTTCAAAGTAATCGCTATCTTTTGCGATAGTCACCGCCCATTAAAATTCCCCGGCGTGAAACACTCCACATTAATTGAATTCTGTACCAATTAATGTATAAAGAGTTGCCAAAAATTCCCACAGGTAAGTGTAAGATTTTATTTTTGATATTCCTTCTTTGCCAGCGATTTAATTATGATTTTGGAAAAGGAGCAACGCGTAATCTACATTCAGTCTAGTACACAGTTACGTATGTAATACATCCCACTACAAGTGATGTACAGACACACTAACATCCTTTGGTAATTTGTTTGTTTGGGTTCTATTTCTGACCGTATAAAATAAATAATTGGCGGGAAGTTAAGCAATTTTCTATCAGTGAATTCTATTTACACTTAATATACCACATCATGTTTTTTGGTTTCTGAGCAAGCAGTCCTTAAACGAAGCAGACGACAGAACAATTTTACCATGAATTGATTGACTTATGTACAGGGTGTCCCAAAACTCCTGGGACATAGAGCTACCACGTATTCTAGAAGTCAAAAGAAGTCGATTAGACCCAACTTTGTCATATACCAAAATGTACCGCTTGCCCGGCCTACGGTCTAAGGCCAACTAAATTTTGTAATACAATTAAACCTGCAATAATAATATCGATTATCAGTGTTTGAGTAAACATTTTTTTTCTTCGAAACTATACGAATTACGGAGTTTTTACAAGAGCCAAAGAATGAAGGTAATGAATAAGTCTTCACCTTCCAAAAAACATAGAATTGTATCATCATCCTTAAAAAAATTCTGAACTAATTTATCAGGGGGTGGGGTGGTTTTAACCCTTCTCCAATTTTCTTTGGGTTTCTTTCGTTACTGAAAGTAGTGGCTTCCTTTGAGGTGCCCAGGTACCAAAGTTCATTAAAATTGGTTTACACGTTTCTAAACAGCATACAAAAATGTGATTTTTTAAGTAAATTTTGAACTCCTCTCACGGGCAAACGGTACATTTTGGTATATGACAAAGTTGGGTCTATCGACTTCTTTTGACCTCTAGAATACGTGGTAGCTCTATGTCCCAGGGGTTTTAAGACACCCTGTATATATATAAGGACTGGGTGGCTCAGTGGTGAGAGAGTCAGGCTTCGAATGTAATCGTACAAACGCTTCCCTAAATTTGCCTAATTCCCTGGTTGGTCGATACTGGGTTCCGGTCTTCATTTGCCATTGGGGATCAAATTAATGGCACTCCTCGTGTTATCGTCGCACCTAGAGGAGTAAGAAGACTCCACAGCAGCATGGTTACGTATCAGCATGGTAACTCGCAGAGTCGGGCTCTGTTCTGCATAGCACAAACTAGCTTAGCATTGCCTCACACCAAAGCGATGGGCCTACAAGGCCTGTGAAAGCTCCATGATAAAAATAATATGTGTGTATGTACAGGGTGTATCAGATATAAATACAAATATTTAAACCAGTAATAGATTGGCTCAAGTAGAATTTAATGGTACTATTCATTTTTCAAAAATCATTAAGTTTATTTTTTTTAATTAAAAAATAAAATGAAATGTTGTTTGAGAACTGCTGATGATACACAGAAAATGCATTTAAGCTGTAGAAGGTTATTACCTAACTGTAAAGCAAATCCAAAGTGGCAAACACGTAAGAACTTGTCTGGCTTGTGATAAAGTACGGATTCAACAACAGATTGAATAGAAATTACTGACCTACCTAATAGTATTGGTTTGTGGCAGGTGATAAGAAATTTTTTTGCACTTTTATCTTACTCTCCTTTGCATAACATGTATTTAAACTAAAATTTTTGTTATTATCCTGCGGTACTCAAACAATATATAGTGTTAATACTTATTGCTTTTATGACATTAAGAAAAGGGTCGGAAAAATGTTTAACTAAAGGGTTTGCAAGTGGGAAAAAATTTGAGAAGCCCTGGTCTAGAGGACTAGCTGTCGGTGTAGTCAGTCTGGTAGTCTTGTCATCTGTGATAGCCATTTAAGGCAAGATGAATGCGGAGATATTTTCTTGTTTTACATAAACAAAAACGATTGGAATGTTTGATGGAAATCCTGCTCTATCGAACTGCAATAAGATCAATTTCTCATATCGCATTGTAACCGCTGATGATACGTGAAAACGAAAATCTGTGCAATGGACAATTGAAACATAACGAACCTCTGATACCGAAGAAATTACGCTTCCTACAGGCAGTCTAAATGCTACCGCTAACGGAATTCTTCTTGCATTAATTACTTACAGCAAACATCACTGGTGAATATTACGCAAACTTCTTATGAAAAGTGCATGAAAAGATTATATACAATTGGTGTTTGATTGCTTTATGACAACGCCTACTCACACAAGTTTAATTTTGCAGCGAGATATATATATATATATATATATTGCTATGTATGTTGTATAAATTAAAATATACTGTAAATAAAAGTAAATTTTGATTAATAAAACCTCGGCTAGCTTAAATAAACTGTTAATAATGTTGGTCACTCCAATAAAATGAATTAAACATAATAGCATACATATAAATTATTTTCTCAGGGTTATTTTTATATTTAAATATAAATCGTGGCTCCACCTAAATTCGATAGTTATAGAATACACTAATAAAATCAACATTTATACAATAAATTTTAATTAAACTTATCTGAAATTCCTTTAACTGTTGACTCCTGGTGTATATTCTTACTGATGTAGCACTATGTATATCTGCGTCATTGAAATATGCGAACTCTGCAATTTACCTCCAATTCTGTCAAAAACATTGTCATTCGTTGAATTTCGTTGAACACATGTTGACCTCGCTCTTGGATAAATTGCCCACAGTTGCAGAAAAACTCTTTAAATATTCTCAAAATAGTAAGTACCTTACTATTTTTAATGCATCAATAATATCACTTTGCATTTTTTAGGTTTCCAGAACTTATATTCCTTCAAATCGGAAATAATAACACTGTTAATAAATTTATTTCAGGTAAGCTTGAAATTATTTTTAATAATAATTAATCCATATTAAACTTGAAAATTAAATAAACTTTTATTATCCATATAACTAAACACTTCACATAATTTTAATTATATTTTTAATTCTGGTAGGTTACATAACCTTAAAATGGATGTAAACAATATTAGGCCCATCCCAAGATTTTGGAAAATAGCTCTAAATACATCAAAATTCAAAATTAGAGCGTACACGTGAAGCGTGCTTTCTCGATGAACACTGAAGACAGACTCCATTCAAATTTTGGCTAATTTTGAGACTACGGCGCATACAAAACCAAAAAATATACCAATCAAGTAAAACCTATTAATCAACACAATCTACAGCTGATTAATAATAATTAAAATAATTAATTACACAGTTATTAATTAAATTTTCAATAAACAAATATCATATTAATGATCCTGACAATTTTGTGAATCTAATGATACCAAATACGATCAGATTAATTATAAAAAATTTACATGTGAATAAAACTTGAATTAAACACAAACTTTCTTCAAAACACAACAAAATTGTTATAAACATCACTAATAATTAGTAACAAACATGTAGAACCTAATTATACACCTTTTACATACATTAAACATAGAAAAATCTTCAATTAAAGAATTATAACCTTCAAATCAACTAATACAACATTTTCCTCAATAAATATTAAACAAGTTCAAATAAACTATAATAATCTCTCCTATACTTCTCCCTATACACACTATAACATAAATATAACCATATTATCAAAATTAAACATAAATAAATGTGGTAATAGCCATCGTCACAAATATAAATTCTCAATAATAACATTTTTAAGTTTCAGGGCTCCTTCATACCCATAAAAACAACTAAAATCACTTCCTGCATCACACTACGATGTCACAACTAATTTCACATAGGAAAGTCTTGTCACCAAAACACTTTAAACACTTATGATGCCAGAACGAAGCATTTCCGAAGACACCAGATACCTAATTCTCTTGTTAAGTATGCATTTACCATTATTAGTCGAAATAATCTTATAAACATCTTTCTTTACATGTTGAATAAACTAATTATAATCAAATTTCAGGTACAAACAACCTCCTATCAAGAAAATAATATCCTTTTTAATGTTCGTACATCATTACGAAGCCAAAATTCTCCTGTAGTCATAGTTATATTATAAAACTAACATAGTTTAAGTCATTATTTATAATACTAACATTAATATAGAGTAAATAACATAGCAATATATATATATAAGAGAGGAGATTAAGTTGAAAAATAAAAAATAATGCGTGATTCTATTGTTTATCTAATCGAATTAGGTTGGAAAAGTTCCCTCGTAATATAAACATTCCTGCCAACTACATTCGCGCGTAAATTATCTTGTTTACTATTTCAACATATTGCCATTATGCTACAATTATGACTCTTGTCATAAGGTTATTTTAACACCTCATCTGAGAAAATTAAATTCCAATGACTCTGACACACGCCGTACCTTAAAAAAGCACGTTTTACCTTGTACAAATTAAAACATTTACAACAGCTTATTCGAGGAATCTAAAACCCCCCTTATATGCACTTCAAAAAAATAAAAATAAAATTTTTTGTAAAGAAGTAATACTTGATGAACATGCTGATTAAAGCAAAACTGGTAAATTATTAAATAATAATCTAGACTTAGCAATATTTTGTATTTATAGAAGAAGGGAACGTACCCAAAAGGAAATTCCGGCATTATTTTAAATAAATAAAAACATGATCTGTAGGTACTACAAACATTTTGGTACTGCGCTAGATGAACTAATCGGGTTTTATATGTCGAAGACTTTTCAAATGTCTATCAGGCACATGTAACCGGGTTTGTTTTCAGTGCTTTGTTTCACTACTAATATTGCATTGTTGCAATACCTTCCACTCCTAAACCCTTGCTCTTCGTCTTGCCATTGTATTAATTCATTTAACTTTATGGTAATTATCCGTGTGTTTAGTTTTAACATAATGTTTAATAGGTTTATGCCTCCGTTTGCATTCTCCTCTCTTTTAAACATTGGGATGAGTATACTAGTTTTCCTTTCTTCCGATGTCGTCTCATCTATAAATATTTTCTTTGTCAAGTTGGTCAGCCTTTTACAAGTTTTCCTATTTTTTAACGTTTGTGTGGTTGATTTCACCAGGTTTCCTGTAATTTCTGCATCTTATTCTGTTATTTAGTTATTGGATTGGAATAGGGTAGTAAAGTATAGCACCCATGTTTTTGTTGCCCACCTATATTTGTTTATTTCCGTTCTGTGACTACCCGTAAATCGTCATATTTGCGTTTGAAGATTGTAAAAGTCATGTTCCAGCTATGCCGAAAATTTCTTCCATTGATTCTTCTTGATCTGCTTATGCGTTGACGGAGATTCATTCGTATTAGTTTATACTTTCGTATCGATGCGGTGTTTATAGTTGTCTGTATCATAGGAATGCTGTTTTTTCTGTTGGTACAATATTTTGGCCTCTTAAGGGAACCCTTCATACTATTTATATGCTTTCTGCTATTTTCCAAAGATTATTTCATAACCTTTAGTATATTTTGTTTGATTTTCCCCCGCATTATTCCTACGTTTTCTTCTTCATTGACGTTTTCAGATATTTGCGCTTTTAATCTTCCTTTGTATAACTATCGAGTTTAAATTTAGTTCTATTACATAATTTGGTGTTGTGTGTTTCTTTTTAACTCCTAAATATTAGGCGTACATAGAAATGATTATAAGAGAATGCTTAATGTAGAAAAAGATGGACTAGTAGCAGAATAAGTAAGTAGACTTGATAAAGAAGAAATTCAAGAAGCAATAAAGAAGATGAAAAATGGCAAATCCTCAGATTCTGGAAGTATCTCCATAGAATTAATTAAATGTGCACCGGAAATGTCTAGTAAATGGCATACCTCAAGAGTGGAAACTCGCATACATATTGTCGAACCACAAAAAGGAGTTGATATCGAATGAAAAACTCATAAAGGCATACGTGTAATGTCAACTATACGGACGAGTGACTAAATAAAGAGTGGATGGAGTTAGAATTTGTGGTTGAGGAATAATAATGTGGATTTGCAGCAGGACACAGTTGTGTAAACAACATATTCACAATAAAACAACTGCTGGAAAAAAGAATGAAGAGAAACGGGAACACGCACTTGATATTCATTGACTTGGAGGATGCGATCTTATGCCCATAAACTACCTTTACTGCATACTCGAAAATACAAATATAAATAAAAGCTACATTGCCACAATAAAAGAAATGTATAACGAGCAACAGAGTAAAGTGAAGATAGGTAACATGTTATCAAACCCTATCCGACCAACTAAAAGGCTCCAACAAGGATATTGCCTTTCGCCAACATTATTCAAATACGTATAAATGAAACATTAAAAGTATGGCAAAGAAAATGCCAAGAAATGGGAGTGAACATAAATGACGACTTTCTAGATACTCTGTTATTAGCAGATGATCAAATTATACTGACCTGCAAAGAATATGACATAAGAAAACAGCACTTAAACTAAATTGGGACAGAACAAAATATCCAGTTGCGGAAGAAGATGGAATGGACTTGGACATTGAAGCGAAAATCATAAAAAATCATGGCAAGAATATAATTACCTTGGGGATATTACATCCAAACAAAAGAGCAGCAAGCGAGTATCTAGGGTCAGGCAGACTAAACAAGCGATACAATAGTTAAACTCTGGTCCAATGGGCAATGGTCCAGTGGGCAATGGCCCAAAGATATTGAAGATCAAACCAAAAACCAAATTTTCAAAATAATAATACAAACGGCGAAGCATTCTGCTGTATGGAACTGAAACGCGGCAGATAACAAAAAAAACTCATAGATATCACTGTCTCCACAACCAATGTGGAAATTAAACAAAGGATAGGGATCGAAAAACAACGGCAGGGGAAATGCAAAGACAAAGACTGAAATGGTATGGGTACATGAGATATATAGATAACTATCGATAGCCGAAAAGTGTCGGTGTGGCCATCACCTAAGCATAGGAAAAGAAAAATGAATAAACAAGTGCAAGACAACTTACAACGTCGAGACCTGAAAGATCATCTATGGGATAATAAAAAAGCATAGCGCTTAGAAAGCAAAGGAAGGCCAAATAAGCCGTACGAAACTCGCCACATATGTATTCTTCTTCTCATGTCGCCGTCTCCTGTCGATGGTTGGCGATCCAAACGGCTATTGTGGTTTTAGAAACTGCAGCTCGGAAGATTTCTGCGGGTGAACACCCGAACCATCTTCTCAGATCTTTTAACCAAGAGTTTTGGCGTCATCCTACTGATCGTCGTCCCTGGATTTTTCCCTCTATGATAAGTCTCAGTATGTGGTATCGTTCGCCTCTCACGACATGCCCTATGTATTGTGTTTTTCTTCCTTTGATGGTTTCCATTAGTTCTCTCTGTTTATTCATTCGTATTAGAATTTCGTCATTGGTTATTCTTTGCATCCATGAAACACGTAGCATTCGCCTGTATAAGTACAGTTCGAAAGCATTTAATCTGTTCTGAGTAGTTGGATGTAGCGTCCAGCTTCCGCATCCATATTACAAAATGGGGAAGATATAGCACCTAATCATACGAGTTCTAAGTTCCAAGCTGAGGTCTGATCTAGTGAAAACAGTTTTCACGTTCATGAACGTTCTCTTAGCTTGTTCTGTTCTTGATATTATTTCTTTTTTGGATTCACTCTGACTGTTGATGTTGGTACCTAAGTACTTAAAGGAGTCTACTTGTTCAACAGTTTCTCCTTTAATGTATAAATTTGCTTCTACATGTGCTTTCGAAAATACAGTTACTTTAGTCTTGGATACGTTAAGTTGTAAGCCAAATGTTTCATTATGTTGAACGATCTTATCCATCATGTATTGTAATTCTAAGCACATTTGTATATATTTATTTTTATTTATTGAATTCGATTCGTATTTTTTGTGTGACAATATTGTGGTCGCTACCTATATCACCTGATACCAAATCCGAAGATCTAGTATTTGAGAGGGATGCATATTCTGTTGGTAAATACATTTTCCATGGTAGCTTTGTACCCTTTTATTTTTAAAATTGTTTATTGGTATTTCATTTGTCGTACAAAAATGTATCATTGTTGCACAGCCCTCATTTATTATTTCCTTTGTGAATTGCTGTTTAGAACTCTGTTTTTGATTCGGACAATAAAATTCTTAAACGCTCCGAATATCGGATTCTATACTAGTCATAGACAACCAGATTCTTAGGTGTTTGAGTCATGATATTCGTCTCCTTCGAACACCTCTTGTTCGTTGCACTTTTCCGTGTAATACGGACTACAGTAGATGAAATCTGCTTTAATTTATCATGTTTTATCCGAGGTATTGAAGCTTCTCTGATTTTACTATCGTTACCCCTTCATTTTCTTTTTCCCTCCATTGTAGAATATCTACATTCGTGACTCGGTCTGTTCCTAAGGTCCTATGATATAGTCAACTATTATTACGTTTCATTTCTAATAATGTTGTCTAGGGTATCATGAAGATCCTCATAAAATAGTTGTTTTTCGTGCAGTTTGGTATTTTAGGGAGCATAAATGGATATAATGTTTAGAGTTTTTTTTATCTGTTTGTAGATTTACGTTAGTATTCTCACCGATACTTATTTATGATTTAATATTCTATACAAGTATTTGTTATGTGCTAATATTCCTGCACCTTCTTTGGTTTTGTTGCTTCTGGAATACCATTGTATATTCTTCTTCTTCTTCAGACTGTTAGATACATTCCTGGATATAGTCCTCCCCTTTAATTTCCCATGTTTCTCTTTCTCTTGCTGTTCGCCTCCATCTTTTGCCCGCTACTTGTGCTATGTCTTCGCTACACCTAGCAAGTGGGCGGCCTACGCTGCGCTTATGCATTCTTGGTCGCCAGTCGAGTAATTTTCCGGACCATATTTCTCTTCCCTGTCTTAACACATGTCCGGCCCAACTCCTTTTCAGTTTTGCTGCTCTCTCAGCTACATTTTCCAGTCCTGTGCTTTTTCTGATTTCTGTGTTTCTTATCTTGTCTTTTATGGTGGTGATTCTCCTTACCATGCTTTTCTGTGCTATTTGTAGCCTCCGAATATTTATTTTTGTAAAAACCGTCGCCTCAATTCCATATGTTAATACTGGAAGTACACAGGTGTTATAAACTTTAGCTTTGGATTTGAAGTTGTATTTCGACGATTTGAGTATGGAAGCCAATTTTCCAACTGCCGAGCAAGCTAATTTAAAACGTAATCTTGATCTCCTGATTTTCTTTTCCCATTTTTAAAGTATGCTCGAGTAATATGCAGGATTCTACATTTTCCAACTTTACTCCATCTACTTCAATTTCTCTATCAGACAAGATCTTATTTTTTTGTATGTTCATTTTAATCTTTTTTGATTCTAGGTATGGTCATTTCTAGTTCCTCCATGCTTTTGGCTATTAATGCTATGTCTTCTGAGTATCTTAGATTGATTTCTTCAACAGTCCAATGAATTTTCTTAAATACATTTTCCAGTGCTAAAGTAAACAGCTTCGGAGAAAGGGTATCCCCTTGCCGTACCCCTCTTTCTAATTTAATTCTGTTTGTTACGCCATCTATTTTAATGTGTAAAGTAGTTTTATTATATGTACTTATGATTAATTGTGAGTAACGGTCTAAAACATCAATGAAAAATTTTAATTCAATAGTATCAAAAGCCTTTTCATAGTCCACAAAGGCTACTATTAGTGGGATATTGTTTTCAGTACATTTTTCAATTAACAGCTTGATACTCTGCAAGTGCTCGTTTGTGCCGTATCCCTTGAGAAAACCAGCTTCATAGGTTGGTAATTTTCTAGTTTACGAGTCAGTCTGTTTGTGATTATTCTGATAAGCTATTTATACATGTGCGACAGGATGCTAATCGGTCTATAATTCTTCAGTTCTTCTTTATTTCCTTTTTTATATAGTAATATCACTTCTGCATTAGCTAACTCCTTTGATATATTACTAGTTATGGATCACATATTAAATAATTGTTGGATCTTGCTCGTAAGTTGTTCTCCCCCATTCTTGGTGTATTCTGTCATTATTTTATCTTCGCCCGGAGCTTTTCGATTTTTCACTTGACTCAAACCCTTCTATATTTCTTGCATAGATAAGTCTGGGGTTTCTTCCAAGCCTACATTTAAAATTTGCCTTTGCTTTCTATTCTTTTCTCGATTAGGTGGTAACTGTGTTGCATATAATTTTCTATAGCAATCCTCAGTTACATTTAATATTTCTTTCTTTTCTGTATTTATTTTCCCATCCTGTCCTTTCATCCGTATTATTATTTTCTTGTTTCCTACTACAAGATTTTTGCGCATCACTCCCATACTTCCGTTTTCTTTAATTATTGCTTTTATTTCTTCATCTTTATATTTATATATTTTTGTATGTCATTTTTTGCAGCTATCTTAATTTTCTTATCGAGTTGCACATATTCGGGTGTGTCCCATTTCTCCTGCGATCTCGTTTTTCTTCTTTCATTCTTTATCTCTTTTGTGTTTTGGCTTAATTTACCGTTCTTAGTTACTTTCTTTCGATGTATTTTGGCTATGGCGTTATGAATGGTTGTTGTAATTTGCGTATTAAGTTCTTCTGCTAGTACCTACGTTTTGCGGTATTTTGTAAAGTTCTTTCTGTATTTTCGTATCTAGTATTTTATCTTTGTTACTATTAATTAGCTTCAGTTTCTCTATTGTTATGTTTATATTTACTATAGCTCTAATTAGTAAGTAGTCGCTTGCAGTGCAAACGGTGTTTAAAACTGAGATATTTCTGCGATTACTAATTATGTAATCGACTCCATTCTTGTACTTCCAATCCGGACTTCTCCATGTCCATTTATTTTGTTGCTTTTTCTTAAAGAATGTATTCATAGCAAAAAGGTTGTGTTGTAGAAGTCTGTTAGGGTTTCACCTCTCTCATTTCTTTTTACTATTCCATATTGTCCAATACATCTTTCCTCTGGTTCTTCTTTTGGTCCAATTTTTGCGTTCCAGTCTCCAGGCAAGATGGTGTAGTGTGTCTTGGTTTGTTCTAGAGCTACGATTAGGTCTTTGTAGAATTTTTCAAGTTCTTCTTCGGTTGCTGAAGCGGTTGGTAAATAGGCTTGTATTATTTTTACTTTATATTTCTTATTTATATGTACAATTAAATATATTACACGTGTCGATATTCTTTCAATACTTGTCACGTTGTTTTTGATGTTTCTGTTTATGATAAATCCTGTACCACCTAATGATGTTTCCTCATTACAACTGTAGTATAGCACGTGTCCACTTTTAAGCTCAAAGCAATCTTCCCTTTTTCTACGAACTTGAAATATACCTACTATATGACATTTCATCTTCGTGAGTTCCTCTTGCAGTTCCATAGGTCGATCTTCTGACGCCAAGGATCTTACATTATATGACGCTATGTACATTACTTCGATTTTTCGTATTTTTTTTGTTAATCGATCTGTTGCCCCCCTTCCCCAGACTCTACGGGGCAAACTGACTTTGGGACTGTATATTAATGAATAGCAATATATATTGTTATTCCTTCTCCTTCTTTTGTCTCTGATATTGCGGGTATTGCGATATTATGCTTTTCTAGTTCTATAAGTGTCTCTCTGACACTCTGAGCAATTCAAGGTTTTATCATGAGTAGGTTGCTAACCTTTGTCATCAAACCCTACTCCTTTCACAACTCGGGCTTAGGACCGGCTAAGGCAGAGATATCTGTTAAGCATATTCTAGCAGTTGGAAAATCTCATTGTCTATGAATGCCAGGTATTTTATTACAATACCAGAAAGGTTAGAAGAAATCTGTTTGTTATTAATAATAGTTAATGGCATCCTAACGTGATCCTTACGCTAATATTACCAAACCAATTAATTAGTACATTTAAGGGCAGCGTGTGCTAGAGGTCAGCGCGATAGACTATTAAACTTTTAACGGCCGCTCTCCCTCGCAAGGCAATGGCAAACCAGCGATTTAAATCTAGTACATCTTCTCTGAACTAGAAGTTTACATTTTCCGTGTTTCGGAACCCATGTTAAGCTGTAGGTCCGCTGTGTCCGTGCTACTTTAAAACGCGCAACTCAAGAGAAACGATCACTATGCCTTGTAAGAGTCAAAGCACTCGAAGCGGAACAAAATTGTTCAGGAAGGCTACGAATCCCTGTCAAACGTAGTCTAATTCTGGAATGTATTTGCATTTAAAATGTTTGTTGGATTTCCGACATGCAAGGAAAAATGAGTTACATTCGTCTTTTAATTTTTATTGTTTAAATTATTCCTGTCAGTTTGCTAATTTTGGTATAAAGCATCTTAGAAATGTTGAAATTAAGGACATTTTTCCATTCGCAATTTTTTGTTTACTACATGATCCCTTCCACATTTTTGTTTTCGGTATGATTGTTTCAGATATTATGGCTGGTAAGCAGAATACGAGGTATGTTTCAAAGGTGAGCAAAATGATTTTTAACGTTCCCCATGAGGATGGCGTGTTGAAACTCGAGATGGAGGTTGTTGCGGTGGTGTTTCAACTATACGGCCGATTCTCCATCTTGTCAATGCACCGAGTCACACATCATTAGTTGTGAGGGAGTTTTTGATATCGAAAACCCCCCTATCTTTCCTCATCCACCCGACAGCCCTGACTTGGCACCATGTAACTTTCTTGTTCCCAAAAATGAAAATTCACCTTAATAGTGCTATTGTTAAAACGCCCTGTGGGCGGCGACGAGAGCTCTGAACGGCCTCTCACACAAAGACTTCCAGCACTGTTACGAAGAATGCCAGCGTCGCCGGAATCGTTGTATTCAGTCCCAGTACTTTCAAGACAATTGACCCTAATAGTATGTTTTTGATTAACTGATTTTTCTGAAAATTATTCAAATTACTTTTAGGCACATCGTACACCACTTTTTGAAAATATATGTAAATAAGCATATATAGGTTTGTTTTCCAATTTACATCAATAAATTTGTATGCCACATAAACGGATGTGATTTTCGCCAACGTTCTTATATTTGAGGGGGCGCAATCAAAAAGCGTATAAACCCCCAAAAAACCCCGGAAGATATTTTTTTGGTTGTTTCAACAACTTGCAGCGAGGCTTCTTTTTCTCTAGAAATAATATATAGAGCTGTGAACCGCACGAGTTATTCCTTTTATGAAATAAATCAGTGGAATCACTTTGCTAAAATTGTACCATCAATATCTAAATAAATAGCTAGGCCATGTTAAAGAGTGATTGTTTAGTTACAAAATGTAAAGTATACAGACATTAAAACAAATCTTCGTACGTCCTTCCCAAACATACTGAGAATTAAGAAAATTTCTCTGTAACTCAGTATGTTTTATTAGTTATTACACGATGCCTATAAACTTGCCACATTTTATAATAGATTCCAATGTAGCAATTTTCCAGATATAACAAGAACATAAAATAATAGTTTATACAAATCCTATAAGATATTTAATGGTACACATGATAAAAACTAGGCAACTTATAAAACATTTATAAACGTGGAAATTTTCTGTACTACAAATGTCAACAAAACAGACACCGTTTCACGACGCTCAGCGTCGCAACGCTCCTCTCCAAACCCACTTTAGCGGCAAATCCTGTAGATGGGGCTTATGTACACGTTAAAAACTAAAAGTGCAAGTAACAGTTTTATACAAACCAAATGCAAATAGAACAGAATAGAACTAATTAAGTTCACTTTCTTAGCAGATTTAGTAATTATTGAAACGGACTTCAACATATTAATTCATTTCTCCTAAAATTTGCATCTAACACGTTCTATACGTTGGAACCTGGTCTGTTAACGTTTTAGGATCAGTCAATGGTTAACACATCGTTATGATTTTAGATTTTTTCACAAACAGCTACAAACGTAAAGAATTTGACACTATTTTAAAAATGTTGTGGGAGATTTCAAGGATCGCTCTTTCCAAGGTCTTCGAAGCGACCCTAAGTATACTACCTGCGGAAAGCGTGCCAAAAGATTTGGCAATTAATTTTCAATACATCCCTTTTGATCTAGAGACCTTGAAATAAATACTAAAAATAAATGCAAATTTCACGCACTTGAGAAATGAGTTTTCAGTGCGGTGTACCAAAATTGCGTATGGAAACGGATCTGTTGGAGACTAAGCTATTTCTGTTTTGTGTATTGGATACGACGCTTCTTGCACATTTATGGAAACGCTAAAAATACTATCGCCCACTTAAAAAACTTAAATCTTGCGCTTTTGCGTTTCGCTACTGCGACGTAATTTCATATCCTCCACATGCTCATATTGTGTAATGTGGGCGTTTTGTAATACATTTTTAAAGAAAAGCAAAAACCACTTTAGTTGGTATCTTTTATTAAATAAATAAAAATATTATTGTTGTCATTCACAAGCCCTCAAATAAAAAAATATTGGTATACAATAATTTTAATATAATTTTTGACAGATGGTTCTTCTTTGAAAATTTACTTTCCAAGCAAGATTTTGCGGCCAGCGCCGATGTTTTGGCCAGCTTGGGTAGCACCCTTGTTGGAACCAGCTTGGAGACCAATGATGGTCTCTCCAGCCTTCCTTTGGGCGTCAGTGAATTCACGAACGTTCTCGTCGGAGGGTTTTGGTCCAAGATAGGGTCCTTTCCATTCGGGGTGCTTGTAGGTCTGCAATGAAATTCGTTAGAAAATAATAACTATGCAATTTTTAATCTACTCACTTGTCTGCCAAGGGCAAAGATTGTGTTTGTCACCTGGGCAATGTCTTTCTTCTCGTACAAATCTACGGTTTGGAACACATCAACGTCATTGACACCGTATTTCTTCAAGGCATCTTGGAAGCTGAAAATAACAATATTGAGTTAACATTTTCAAATGGAACAAATAGCAGAAGGATTGAAACGTTTATTGTTAAAAAAATAACTAACCTAATGTTCTACTTGATAGGCAAATTTTTTTGGTTATTTTATGTTATATTCAGTTTGGAAAACTTTAACATGTTACGTTCTGCTAAAAACCCAATGCTTAGTTTTTACTTTTAAAAACTTACTTGTTGATGTTTTCCATGAATTTGAACTGTCCTCCGGAGGTGTTGATTTTGGGAACAGCTCCAGGGGAAAGTTTGTTGATGAGTTGGCAGAGGACAGTACCATCGCGGAGAACATCTTCATAGAGTTGTCCAGCGGGGAATTTGGCACCAAGGACGGTTTCAACCCATTCTTGGGCTTCCTTGTCTTGTTGGGGGTCGCGCTTGGAGGCCAACTAAATCGAAATTCGAGGATGATTTATTCAAAGCGATGTAATTACGGCGTCGACCTATTACATACCTTGGCACGAACTTGACGTTCCAAAGACATAATTGCACTAGTCCTCTAAAACTGCTTGCTAGACACTATTGCAAAGAAAACTGAGAATTAAAAGCGCCTCGGCGCTTATATACATGGCGTCGTTTGCATACATTTTGCCCCCCTTCTCCCACAACGTCATTTCTCCGCCGCCCCCACGCAATCGACGGCTCCAGACTACTGTATTTAGTTGATTATTCAGCTTTCGTTATAATTTTTGCTTCTAGAAATATTCGAAAAATTTGCTATAAAGCCGTAGAGTTCTTGGTAACATATCTAAGTAATTGAATTATGTTTTGGCTACTTTATTAAACAGAATCGTGCGCAAAAGGTAACAGTAACTAAAGATATGAAATTAATTACAGATAATGTTTTATTTCTCGTAATTTTATACATAAAATTGTTTATGCAATGGACTAGAATTAGATTAGAATTGTATCTTGAAACTCACAAGATTTCACGCCTTTGGCATAGATTTAACTGGACCAGTGACATAATTAGGGTACAAATACATATTTTATTTACAGTATTTACAAGTTTTACTTATAAAATCTGCTTTTTAAATAAATAATACTCGATAAGGTTTTTATTATCTAATAAATTTACAATTTTTCTATTCAAATCCACTCAGGGTCATCTCAAAACTGTATGTGGAATTTACAATCTGGTTTGTAATATTCTGAACAATACAATAAATAGTTTGTAATATTCTGAACAAGACATTAGGAAAAAAGCTGAGGAATTCCATTAAGATAAATTCTCACAGGCAGTAAATTTTTAAGCGAATCATTAATTTGCACCCAAAAATCGGGGAAGTTGCTATAAACCTTAAAAGCAGAAGAAAAGGCATACAGAAAACAAAAAATATAAGAAGAGAACAAGGAAACATTTAAAATTACTAAATAAAAAGAACTTAACTTATTTTGTAGAAGAGAAACCGCTGTGATAGATAACTTAAAAATGTTAACAAAAGAAAAGTAGAACCACAAAAAAAATTGATTAAGAATGAAGACAAACATATAATGACAAAATATTACGCATGAAAACATATAGTTTGATTATTATGCTAGTAATAAATATAATTTTTAAAAAATAAATTTCAATAAGTATGAAAAACTAACATAATTATTATGTTATGCTGGATTGTGATATCCATATATGTGAAAAATAACTACGAAAAATGAAAATAAGTGTAAACTCAGATGGAAAAGGTATAGGAGAAATATACAAATAGATAATAATTAAACTAATGAAAAAATAAATGAAGCAAAAGATACAGAAATAGTATATACACATTTGCAAAATCAGTAGCTTTAATAACATTTATGTAAATGTATAGTATTATTCTATAAATGTTAGAATTATGCATAATCATGATAATCAACGGCTTTTTCGGCCCACTGCTGGGCACCGGCCTTTTCTCTGCCACGTGTTTCTCTTCAGCGCTAAAATAGAACCACAGGGGACCTACAGTTTAATGTCAAATATGAAACTCCAGAGACGGTTTTTAGCATTTAGATCCTACGGTTCCTAACCGCATTGGAAAACTGTGTGTGACGGGTTGAAGCACAAGATTTTTATGCTATGGAATTCTTATTATTTCAGAAATAACGTTGTAAGAGCCATACACAGATAGCTAACAACTGTTTCCACAAAATAATTGGATGTTAATATTCCGATTTCCTCAAGCATTCATTTATACACTATTGTGTTATATATTCGTATTCTGAGTTAAAATAAATTCAAGTAAAATATGTTTTTAGTTGAACATTAATGACATATTTCGAAATTTTTTCTTTCTTTATTTTGGCAACGACATAACGTTATTCTTATTTTTTCTCGTTACGCCACTGGCATTGGCTCGATTTATTCAAAGCATTCATTTGAGCTGAGATTTTTTAAGATGCAGACATGTAATAAATTGTTTAAGTAAGAGCTAAAGTCTAAAAATGATATATGTGAACAATGTTGCAATTTCTATTACAAAATTGTCACAATTTTTTAACTTCGCGTTTTTTATGTTCCACTACAGTTTTGAGATCATTGATTTTAACATACATGGACAGTTTATCTTATTCCAACACACCTCCATTAACAACAAGGCCTAAAAGAAAAACAGGTGCTGTTTCTCCCTTCGTACAATGCATCTCTGCAAATTGCGAACATGGGCATTGTACTTAGAATTTTCTGCAAGCAACTGCAATTAACATACATTTTTTATGACAAGATGCACCTGCTTCTCCAACTACTTTCACGTTTCCCGTTCCATTTACGACGCCCACACCCAAATCCACAAACACAACTTTTCCTACAAAAATTCGTATACAGTTTATATTACAATGCATAAACAAAATATAAAAGTCCATAATCATAAACTTTGAAGACGGATTTAGGATCGATCGTAAATTTTATTTTTGGAGTGTTTCAGATCCTTTCGAATGTAAGATTTAAACTTAGAATAGATGGTTTGTCGTGGCCGTGGGTTTAAGGTGATCTCCTAAAAGATACGACGCAGCTCCACCGCCCGCTCCAAGCAGCGAAGAAAAGGGCGCAGAAAGGGCGGCAGCTGCTGCAGCCGCTGCGTGATGGGAACTGTGAGTCTGAAGATGTGAAGGTTGCGAGGATAAAACTTTGTTGGCTTGGTGGACTAGAAGGGCCGTATTGCAGGATTGGGGACTCATTGATGACCATTTGTTGTTATTCGATCCTAAGGAATCTTCTGACAGTTTACCTGAAAAACACAAAATCTGTAATTTATATTGATTAAAAAATTAATGGTATATCATTTGTATAATAGACATGGTAAAAATAATGTGTCAGACTATGATTTTTTTCAATACTGTATTCAAGAAATGTAATACTTTAGCTGGTTACTTCTTGTAGCTTTTTTGATGTAGCGATAGCGCACCACAAAATACTACAAAAGCGGTAACTGTAGAAGAAAGTCAAGAAACTTTTTCGCTCCATAAATTTTATTAAAAAACATCTAAAACTATCTTCAGTTTTTCATAAGCCACCTAAATTGATAACAATATAAAATATTACAACATTAACCAGAAGAAAAGTGTTTGATTATGAGCTAAGTAATGTAAGTACCTAAGTCAAAACCAAGAAGCTTTACTAATATACTAATATAATTCTATATACCGTGTTTTGGTATCTCGAAATATTCACTCAGGCCATGGCTTTTAGTGAGTTACATTTTGCAAAAGTAATAAGTTAATCCTGATATAAAATTATGCGAATAGAAAGTCTAGACTTGCTAAATTGCTGTTATTAAATTGTATCTGATGTTGACTTACTTGATGACAGTGAAGATATTGGTTTGACCAAGCGGTACCATGAAACATACTGCAATATGTAAAATTTGACTTAAATGTAACTGTGTGTGACAAAAACCGGCAAGTTAAATAGTTTAAAATAAGTAGCTTAAAGTATAACTTTGCTACAAATGTTTCTAAATAGTTTGTACTACAGCTTAGTTACAAATTTCACTGAGTAGCTTATAGAATAGTAGATATAATAATATTGTATGTTCTTTACTTGAAGTATAGCTTAGTTACCAAGTTTACGAAGTAACTTGTCTTTCGTAGCCACAAATTTTCCGTAATAGCCTGTAGTATAGCTTAACTAGGAAGTATCCTTAATAACTCGTAGTATGGTTTAGCTACAAATTTTACTAAGTAGATTATGGTTTAACCTAGCTATGAATTTTCCTAAGTAGCTTGTAGTGTAGCGTAACCACAACTTTTCCTAAGTGGCTTGCAGTATGGCTTAGCTACAAATTTTCCTAAGTAGCTTGTGTATGGCTTAGCTACATATTTTACTAAGCAGCTTGTAGTGTAGCGCAACCGCAGATTTTCGTAAGTGGCTTGTAGTATGGCTTAGCTACAAATTTTGCTAAGTAGCTTGTAGTATAGCTTATCTACAAACTTTATTACGTAGCTTGTGGTGTAGCCTAGGTACTACAAGTTTTCCTAAAGAGCTTGTAGTATGGGTTGCTTACTCATTTTACTAAGTAACTTGTAGTGTAGCGTAGTGACAAATTTTCCTAAGTAACTTGTAGTGTAGCGCAGCGACAGATTTTCCTGAGTAGCTTGTAGTTAGGCTTAGCCACAAATTTTACAAAGTAGCTTGCAGTGCGGCATACCTACAAATTTGCATAAGTAGTTTGTGGTTTAGC
The DNA here is from genome assembly GCA_014611495.1 of Limonius californicus. Lineage (NCBI taxonomy): Eukaryota > Metazoa > Arthropoda > Insecta > Coleoptera > Elateridae > Limonius > Limonius californicus. The sequence goes on along the minus strand of JABXWE010004661.1, from coordinate 27,390 downwards.
GTAGCTACTAATTTTCCTAAGTAGCTTGTAGTGTAGCGTAACCACAAATTTTCCTAAGTGGCTTGTAATATGGCTTACCTACAAATTTTACTACGTAGCTTCTGGTGCAGCCTGCTACAGACTTTCCTAAACAGCTTGTAATATGGGTTGCCTACAGATTTTACTAAGCAACTTGTAGTGTAGCTAGCTTTCTAACGTAGCATTTCCAAAACTGTTCTGTTCTATAAACATGCATAAAAAGCATGTTCTTTCATATTTAAACAGTAATGTTTAGGATTTGAAGGTAATTTTTACAATCAAGAGCTAAACATACATATATCAAAAAAAACTTAAATTGAAATTACCTACGAAAATACAGACATTCTAAATAAGAAATTTAATTGTTGGGTTAGAACTAAAATTACAAATTGTTAACAATACTTTCAATTACTTGCGAACTAGAAACGCAATCTAAATTCAATTACTGCATCCCGTATACTTTATTGTAGTTGCAAAATCTTAAATTTTTAAGGAAACATGTATTGCTGTGATGAATGTGGATCTATTTAGTCATTCTTCTATACAGCAATTCCCAATATGTTATACGAGAATCACTTGAGACCAACAAAGAAATTTAAATTCTTATCTCAGTACGGTGTTAGTCCCATATTTTGCTTAATTGCTTTATTAATTTAAAATATGAGAACATAATTCTGACACGAAAAAAAGGTGTAGCCTTCTATAAACTTTCCTACAGAGCTTGTAATATGGGTTACCTACACACTTTTCTAAGTAACTTGTAGTGTAGCGTAGCGACAAACTTTTGGTAAGTAGCTTGTAGTTAGGATAAACTAAAAATTTTACTAAGTAGCTTACAGTATGGTATACCTACAAATTTTCCTAAGTAGTGTGTGGTTTAGCCTAGCTACAAATTTTCCTAAGTAGCTTGTAGTGTAGCGTAACCACAAATTTTGCCAAGTGGCTTGTAATATGGCTTACCTACAAATTTTGCTACATAGCTTGTGTTGTAGCCTCCTGCAGGCTTTCCTAAGAGCTTGTAATATGGGGCTACCTACAGATTTTACTAAGTAACTTGTAGTGTAGCGCAGCCACGAATTTTCCTAATTAGTTTGTAGTTAGTCTTAGCTACAAATTTTTCTAAGTAGCTTGTAATGTAGCTAGCTTTCTGAAGTAGCATTTCCAAAACTGTTCTGTTCTAAAAGCTTAACATATATATTAAAAAAAAACTTAATTTAGAATTAGATACGAAAATAGAGACATTCTAAATAAGAAATTTAATTGTTAGGTTAGAACTAATATTGCAAATTGTTAACAATACTTTCAATTACTTGCAAACTAGAAATTCAATCTAAATTTAATTACTGCACCCCGTATCCTTTATAGTAGATGCAAAAGCTTAAATTTTTAAAGAAACATGTAATGCTGTGATGAATGTGGATCTATTTAGTCAGTATTCTATACAGCATTTCCCAATATGTTATACGAGGATCACTTGAGACCCACAAAGAAATCTAAATTCTTATTCCAGTACGGTTTTAGTCCCATATTTTGCTTAATTGATTTATTAATTTGAAATATCAGAAACTAATTCCGACACAAAATAGACAAAGGATGAAATTAAGGAATATGTAAAAATCAACAGCTTAACAACTACCCCAAAAAAGTGGTTTAGTGGAAACTGTATAGTTCTTAAAGTCGTAAACAATCGATTAATAAACTACTAAACAAAGACACTAAAATATTTATACGTCAGCGCACTTTGTACTTTTATTTACTCAATCAAAATACACAAAGGAATTTAAAGGTTAACCGAGTTGACCCAAATATTCTCAACTTTTTTTAATACAGTATTATTTGCAAGACCTGATTCGTTTTTACAATCCATAATAGAATTTATAAAAATTAATATAAAATTAAAGATATACTAATTGCTATTTAACTTTACAGGACACTTAATTTAGAGTTAATAAACTTAATTGATAGTTCACAAAGTTTTTGTTTTTCAATTTTAATTCATTTGTTGTTATAATACAGTATAACTTCTCTAATTTGGACACGCGTTAACTCGGACACTCCAGTAATTCGGCCTCTGCTAAAAATAGGACAGTTTTGTGCCATTTAATTCTATAATCCGGGCACATTTGAAAAATGTTTTACAAAGCACGTAAACAAATTTTAGATGAACAAAATTCACCACAAATAAGGGTTCTTTTAATGGATAACACACAAAATATTAAAGTGGCTTTGGGAAAGAAATGTTGTTGTCTCAGGACAATAATTTTACAAACACTTTGAAGAGCTACAATTTAGAAGGGCTGTCATAAACCTACATCAATCGTGGACAACTGTATTTGACAAAATAAAACCAAAAAAAAGTTGGACGCTACTAAAGGATGGCATAAAGAAGATGAAATTCGTTTGAATCAGTTAAAACAACAGTGGGAATCTGAATCAGTAAATACGTATTTAAATCCCGTTACCCAAATGTTGAATTATATTGATTCAGAAGTTTTTAACAGCTAGATACAGGAAGAGATAGATCAAGATTGGATTGCAGTTCAGAAGTTGACGATAATGGGATGAAAACTACCGATTCCGAATGTGAGTTTCTAGAAGAATCTTATGATAAAATCATGTATAAATATAAGGTGTTTAGCCATTTACTAAATGCTTTCAATGGCCAGAAGTAAATAGCATTCTAATGCAAGATGTATTTTCATTAAGAAGATGGAAAACCTAGTATACACTTTTTACGAAAACACAAAACAGATAAAATTAGTTACTGTATAAACAAAATCATTCTGTATGAATATAGTCTTATTGCTTGTATATAATTCCTTCCAAATGTCTCTATAATCCGTAAACTTCGCAAATCCGGACGGATGGAAAATTTTGTCTGTCCGGATTAGCGAGGTTGCACTGTCCTATGAATTATTAAAATCAATTTTGGGATATTTTTGTGATTCTGAACAACTTTTCTTAATACCTTTTTTCGGTAAAACTAGGTCTACTATGATTTTTCCAATCTTCTCATTTCATTTTGATCGTAGTAAGCTACGGGTTTGCAGTAAAATTATTTAAACTGTAGAAACCACCGCTTTAAAGGGTAGTATAATTGACTAAAATTTTTAATCGATCGAAAAACAAATAAGGAAGATACTGTGAAGGTAAAAAGTGAAACACACTGTATATCGAGCAAACTCGTGTTGTCAAACACTACTATTTTAATAAAACATATGCTCAATATATACAGAGAATTTTTCTTTTTAGTATGTATTGCTTATGTATACTTTTAAAAGAATGCCTCAACTCTACAGACAACTAAAGCATGCTGTGGCCAAAACAATTAAATTAATTCAATGTTAAAAAATATAATTAATCTTTATTTAGTGTTTTCTTGCGTTTTTTATACAACCATGCACAGTAAAGACCAAAAAGTGGAAATTCTAATGTAGTATCAGAATGGTAACAGCTTAAGAACTGCGAGAGACTTATTTTCACTAAAATATCCAGAAAGACGTATTCCTTGTATTCGAACCATACAAAAAATTGTTAGCAAATTTAAATCAGAGTAAATTCCCATAAAATAAGAACTAAAAATTATCACATTTTAACCGAAGAAATGAAATTAAATATTTTATGCTACGTTGAAGAAATCATAATTAATAGTTATAACAAAAAATAATAATTAAAAAAAGTTTACGATGTCCAGGAATGGAACCAGGATTAACTGCTTGGAAGGCACCTATGCTGATCATTACACCACTTTGCCGCTGATGTATTTTTGTTGTACAAAGGAAGTACAATGTTCACGGACCTTAGAGAAACATCACCCTGTCGATTTTTGTATTTAACAAATAAGTCATTATTTTCGTCCTATATACAGGGTGAAATACTTATTTAATATAAACACTGCATCAACGTAACCTTCACACTCAAATAAAACTGTCGTGACGTTTATTTCTGTTTTTTAGTTGTCGGTATAAGTTATTTGCCTACACAATAGGCGTAATTGACGCGTTCTTTTTAAAAGTATACATAGGCAATGTAGACTAAAAAGAAAAATTCCCTGTATAATAATTAACTAAGAGTTTTATTTGCAATAAATTTTCAAATAAATCGAGTATTAGAAAGTATCTTTGCATTTATGACAAGCTGCAATTTTATTTACAAATACAAAGCTGCTTAGAATCTAAGGAAGCTTCATCTAAGCTTTAGATGAAACTTGCATTTTCTAATATACCATTTTTCATTAGATAAAACTACTTTTAGTGGTAGTAGCAGCTACACTTAGTAGTATATCGTTTTGAATATCTATTTTGTAGAGCACTCATTACTTATTACATTTCCAAAAAAAAACAATTAATATTTCAGCAAGCACATTTAAGACACAACGAAAATTTCAAAAAACATTTAGGAATATTTTTAAAACTTTTGGATGAAGTGAATATACAAATTATCCTAGAAATATCCTGAATAAAATATCAGTTAAATTCTAAAATAAGTTCATTCATTGCAAAAACATTTCAAATAATCATAAACACTTTAGAATAGTTAATATACCAAGAAGACAGTAAGCAGGTACTAACAGCTGAATATAACACATAAAATCTCTTTGAGATGCAATTTAATATTTTTAACACGGTTTTTTCTATGCTGGAAAAATGCCAAGAATTTGAAAATAGTAATTCCTTAAAATTCGCTTGATCTAAACACTGAATTTTACGTCAAAATCTCAACAAACCAAAATATGTAAGCTAATTATCAGATTATTAAAATAAAGTTCACGTTTTGCTATAAAGCGAAAGTTTTAATTATGAAACGATAATTACCTAAACTCCTTCAAACCGACATTTTGATTACGTGATTGAACACCTCTGTTATAAAAAAATTCAAGAGCTCAGTGTGAGATTGCACCACTTATAGAGATTAAACCAAAAGCAATTAGAAAGGACCCCCAAATCGGCGTAGAGCTTGATTTTCCTCATACACGGACAACATATTCTGAGGTCACAGGGCTAAACTTTAGGGCAATACATCAAAAATATGTGTATTTTGCGGAATCGAACGAGACAATATTATTTTTATATTCGAGAGATAAATCTAGGGACCAGCTGGCGAGCATCAAAATACTTCATATGTGTTATTCATTCCCAATAACCGGGAGGGCTGCGTTTCTGAGCTCGGTCGCAGGACAGAAACGCCACGCCACTCTGACATTTAATCTAGAAAATTGCCCGCTACCACTCATTTATTTCCATTACTGTCAACTCTTTAGTTGGCGCGCAGGAGTCTGCTGGAGTGGAGAACAATCTGATGTCATATTACTTGATAGCAGCTTCTTATGTGGCGGCTCGTTTTTGGAACGAGTGCTTATTACACCGCCTTTTTTGCTGTGTGTGCTTTTCGCGATTCTCTTCGACTTGTTAAGCGCAAAGTTTTGACACTTTATCTAACTTTCGAGGACCTAACCATTTATAATTTCCAATTACTATGCCACGTGAATAAAACATCCGCGTTTCTAGATATAGAAAGGAAAACTTACAGATCATCTGAAAGATTCTAAAATGCTTATCATTTTTAATCCGTCGGTATGTTTTGTGTTCATTGAAAAAAATTTTTTATTGACTCAATTTTCTAAGTACTGGAATGACCATTTACTAGTACCCTCATACTTGCAGTTTTTTCTTTAATTATTTCTATAAAACTTTATATCTTCAACAGCTAGCAGCTTTTATATTAAACTGCCCGAAATACCTACAGTTTAACATCAAGTACGAAGGACTTAAATTCCAGATAAGGTTGTTGGCATTACGACCCCACGGTTGCCAAAGCCGGATTGGGGAATTGTGTGGCGGGTTGCAGCACGCTGCATATAATGCTGGGGGATCGAACCCAAGCCATAATTAACGTTTTGCCCAGAAAGCCAGCACTCTGCCAATTGGGTTACCAGCACACGCCGTAGAAACTAGTAGTTCTGGTTTTCCATTAAACTTAGGCTTTCTCAAACTGTAATTAACACAATACGCTATCTCTATATTGAACGTGAACCGTATTAACCGCCGACTGAACAGCGATTTGTTTATTTAAGCCGCTGAATTACGTCATTTAAACCGGGGAACACGTTCCATTAACATACCAAACCATCACAAATATTAGAAAATAATAAAAATTTCTAGAGTAAGTGAAGGATATCAATTGTAAAACGGTAGACTTTAAGAGTGATTTGTAGAACTCTGTTCAAGAAAATATATGTTTAAACAGTATTTATACATCGCACAGAGTGAAGATTCGTAGAAATATCTTACGTTCATTTCTATTCAGAAAAATTATGTTAAATGCACCACCATTATATCTAGAGTGTATTTTAAAATCACCCCCGGAAAATTGTATTGAAACGATTCTACAGTAATGCCATTCCTCAAGATACGTAATCACTACCTAAAAAGTGAAAAATTGAATAGAATTTCTTTTCTTAAAATACATTTTTCACAATCTACCATCTGACAATTTGTAAACATGTTATATTTCCCACTCTATCAAAGAAAATTGTATTAAAACCATTCCAAGGGCATCCTTTTCCTTAAAATACCCAACCACTACCTCAAAAGTGAAAAATGGAGTGCCATTCCTTTTCCTTAATGCATTTTTCACGTATGTTATTTTTCGCATCCTATTAAGAAAAGGCGGCCGCGGGCTAGAGGTTAGCGCGTTAGACTTCTACGCTGAAGGTCCTGGGTTCAATTCCCGGACCGGAACATCGGATTTTTAACGGCCGTTCTCCCTCGCAAGGCAATGGCAAACCAGCGTGGTAATCCGCCTAGTAAATCTTCTCTGGAGTAGAAGTGTTAACACTTCCCGTGGTTCGGAGCCCACGTTAAACTGTAGGTCCTCTATGTCTGTGACTCTAAAAACGCGTCTCGTAAGAGATAAAGCACTCTAAGAAGAAGATTAAGAAAATCCAAAAATTTTATAACCACCTCGTGCTCATTATATGTATACAGAAATACGCATCTACTTCCTAAAAAACTAAAATTTGTTACTTCTTCTTCTTCTTCTTAGAGTGCTTCATTTCTTACGAGACGTAGCAATCTTCTCTCCTATGCCTGTGTTGCGCGTTTAGAGTGCCACAGGCATAGAGGACATACAACTACTCCAAAGAAGATTTACTAGGCAGAATACCTCGCTGGTTTTCCATTGCCTTGCGAGGGAGAACGGCCGTTAAAAATCCGATGTTCCGGTGGCGGAAATTGAACCCAGGAGCTTCAGCGTAGAAGTCTAACGCGCTAACACTCTTAAAATATAGTATAGAATATACAGGATGTTCTATTACAAAACATATCGATTGATCTCGACAAGGAAACACGCTTTTCGTAGGTTTATATCGAAAATCTCCTAACATCTTAGGTATTATTACTTTAGAAAAGTACAGAACAAAACGTAGCGTGTACCCCGCGGGTTCAGATGGTTTACATAAATTTATCCAACATTAGTTAATAATCAAGTTGTGTTTCTACCAGGAAAACGTAATGGAGTGTTACGTTTTATCAACGATATTGCTTACAATTAATTAAAATTAATTTTAAAATTACCGAAAACAGATTTCTTTGTGTAAAATATAATTCTAACCATTAACTAACATGAAAACTGAAATCGGAATATTCAGACTAACAAATTAGTATTCACATAAATGTATAATATGGTTGTACATTTTCTTTATTTTACTTGTATTTAATGAAACCCATCGTTATGAGAAACAGTTCCCTTTGATCAATTATAACGAAAGGCAACACTAATACCATTCGCTCTAACCAAAAAGATTTAAGATTTTAAAAACAAAGTATGTTTGCTTACACAGGTTGATGATTACAGCATCATAACATCTGCTTATCAATAAATGATAGGCCCCAAAATATTAAACTAATCCAAGACGCGCAAGTTGTATTTCATAGACGACACTGTATCGAATCGCGTCATAGAAAGACTGTATAAATAGATTGGCAAGTTTTAATTCTTTATATTAAATACTGATATTTAATACTAACGCGAAAACAACCACAATAGAAAAATTTTGAACCCCAAAAGCTAACAAATTTGTGTATGTATATTCTATTGCAGTCGGCTAAAGAGCGTGCATGAGGGGGCTGGAGTAAGGAGATTTCACTCCTTAGAAGGAAACGTAATAGTAAGCAGTCTACTACCTGCTTTGAAAACATTTACGACAGCCCGGCTCACTCCCTAGCATCAGAAGCCAAAACATTAAATAAAAATAAAACATAATAAATATCCTATATTATTCATTCATGTCTGACCGGTTAAAACCATAATTCAAAACGACTGTTGATAACGATATAAACCTTAAAATAACAGCTATTTCCTAGGAGTAATTAAATAATAAAGTGTGGTGGTAGCTCAGTTGGCAGAGCGCTCGCTTGCTAAGCAAAACATCGATTCTGGCTTAGGTTGGAAACCTCAGCATTACCAGATAGCGTAGAAAAAGCTTATGCTGCAACCCACCACACATAATTTCTCAATCCTGTTAGCAACCGTGGGATCTTAATGATAAAAACGTTCTCTTGAATTTCTGTCGTTAAACTGTAGGTCCCCCCTATGTCTACTTGAACGAGGATGAGCATGTTACCGAGAAGAGGTCTATGCCCAACTGTGGGACGAAAAAATATGGTAATGATGAATGATTATGAGTAATTATTTGCTAGTGCCAATAAATATGATTATCACACGTCTGGAAGCTCCGAAAAGTAGCATAAACGTATCAGCTGAGTTGGTTGACTATATAAATAACTTTCTTTGTTAATTTCATAGTTTTTTATTACTTCAAAATTATCTTAATAGTTAGCATGTTGTACTTCTAATAATAAATATTTGGATTAGTCACCTAAATTATCTTTTATTCTTTTAAAGGATTTAAATGACATTCTTAAATTAAAATTTTAATGTTTCTATATTTATAAAATTATTTTGCAGGAAAGTGTATATTCTGTTATAAAAACGATCAATCAAATCCAATCTTGCTGTTGTTATCACTTTTGCATTAAGTTGTACTATAGTTTAATCCAGCGTATTCTCAAAGCGGAAGAAATGTTTTTATGCAGGACAGTAACGCAGGGATTACCGTATCAAGTAGCCGAATTTACTCAGAATAACGTCCCCAACTGCCTTGATTATGCACTATGGTTAGCTAACGACAATATTTACTGGTTTAGAAAATGAAGCCCAAATATTAAAAATCCAGTTGTATTTAAAAAAGTATGTAAAGTATAGTCCAGTTACTATTCGTTTGATTAGCTGACCCATGCTTTCTCGTTATTTTTACAGTATATAAAAAACAAAAAGTTATGAATTATTATTGTCGAAATTTGATACTCCCATATTCCCAATTCTAACCTTGTTTAGAGTGTTACGCCAAAACTTCTTTCTATTATTTGAAAACAAAGAAACCGCACAGATATATTTTCTAAGACTCTTATTATTGTTAACTGAACTAACAATGTTTGTAACATTTTTTATAATAATTTAAAAATTTGAAGCAGTAATATGTCACGAACAAGATATTTCGCAGGAAGTATGTTTTTGTAGACAATGTATCATATAAATATGGATTTTGGGATAGATGCATTACCATTAGCTATAAGTCCAAACTTTAAGAACTGAGGTGGATCAGTGGTATGAGAGTCAGGCTTTGGATGTACCCGTCCAAACGCTCCCCGGTTCGAAATACTCCAGGGGCCAGAAAATTTTTCTAATTCCCTGGATGGTCGGTACTGGGTCCCAGTCCCTATTTACCTTTACGGATCAAATTGATGGTACTCCTTGTGTTACGGTCGCGCTAGATGAGTAACAAGATTCCACACGCATGCACCATACACCAGGCAGGTTAAGTACAGTTACGCATGGTAACCCGCAGAGGCTGACACCAAAGCGATGGGCCTACAAGGTCTGTGAAAGCTCCATAATAATAATAATAATAAACTTCAAAAATCAAAAGAACTATCTATAGTAAAAGAGTTGTTTATTTATATTTCTATTTCAGGGTGATGTTATTCGAGCATAATTAAATTAACGTATCTATAGTAGGCTATAAGTCTAATTGCCTGCCTATATTATGTATTAAAAGAAAATGTACAAAGAAAAGTAATTTTAGCGATCTAAAATCGGAAACGAACGAGAACGAATTTGTGTAATACTTAATAAATTACGTAAATAAGCGTTACGAATTTTCTGTTCACGCTTTTGTTCGCGATGCTTCGTTTACTAAGCATTAATTATTAAATATAATTTTAAAACGATTCCGTAACGATCAAATTTGACACAAGTGGAATCCCCTCTTTGTTAAACACTGCATTTTCTTTGTTTTACCAGATGTTTCACCTAGCGAGCTTGTATGGTTATGCAAAAGATTTACTTTAAGTTAAAGTTTCTCAGAAGATATTCGAGAATTACCGCAGTCTTGTACTTTTATTCGATTTTCGATTTCCATAAATATAGTTGATTTCTACAAGTTTCGCGGATTCATACCAAACACTATTATTTTCTTTATTTAAATATGTATTTTTATTTGGTGGTTACATAAACACATTTAAAAATTGCTAATTCAATATGTTTGTCAAACAAGTAACATTCTAACATAGTCATAACTTATTCAATTTCTTCCACAATTGCTCAAAGAGCATTCGAGGTTCTTGAAAAACATTATTGTACACATAATACATGTCCATACTGGAAGAATATTTTGATAAATTACTTCTTTCATTCGACCCCATGAGTATTTGAGCCGGGAAATTATGCTGGCTACAACATACACCCATAAGTTCCTATCCACTGACCTCCATATACGTCATTCAGGTAAGTTCTCAGTGCGGTTGCATTATGTGCTGGTGCTCCATCTTGCTGCATCCACCTACCTTGACGAGCGTTACGTGGAGTCTCTTCTAGCATTTCTGGAAGTTCACCATGTATGAAACATAAACATATTTCTCTCAACAAATTGGGACCGACGTATGAAAGGATTACACAAAATTATTACCAGACGTGTATGCCCCAAATTTGGTTGTTGAAATGTTTCCAGAATCACGACTAGATAATTAGTAAGAGCTTCAATTATTTTCCCCAATTTATAGCAGCAAAAAAACCGAATGGAGTAATTTTTTGTTAGAATAATGTACAGCAAAATATATGTATTTAAAGATATGTCAGCAATTATTTACGTAACCACCAAGTAAAAATATATATTAGGAATTGGTTTTTGAGTGTTTAAACCGGAAAAAGACATTATTGTTATTTTAAAACCAATATATGTAGTAGAAGCCTTCTGTGACTCTACAAATTCCATTGTAAAAAACATAACTCCATATGCATATAAGCAAAAATAAAATATATGGTAACTCAAACATTATATTGTATGTATGTTTCTCGTTAAAAATATGAAAGCCTACTTTAAATTCTTTAACAAATTTGTATATACAGCGTGTATAAGAAATAGGTATAAATATTAAATCCGATGGTAGATTACAATATATACAAACTAGAAAGAACCTTTCTTTGGCAATGGGACCCTCAAGATATGAGAAAATAATAATTGAAAATTTGACCCAAAATTGTTTGAGTACCGTAGGATAGTAACAAAAATTTGAATTCAGAGACATGTTATGCAAAGGAGAGTAAGATAGAAGTGCAAAAACATTTCTTATCACCTTCCACAAATCAATACTATTGGGTAAGTCAGTAATTTTTATTCAGTCTGTTGTTGTTATCACAAGCCTGACAAGTTTTTACGTGTTTGCCTCTTTGGATTTACTTTACAATTAGGTAATAACCTTCTACAGCTTGAATGTATCATCAGCAGTTCTCGAACAAAATTTTATTATAAACTTAATGATTTTTTAAAAATGAGTGTACCATTTAATTCTACTTGAGCCAATCTATTACTGGTTTAAATATTTGTACCTATTTCTGATACACCCTGTATATATATATATATATATATTACACACATATGGGATAAATCAAATATATAAAATAGTGTTTCTAAAATTCTAAATCTTCATTTAAACATGTTTTAAAGAGAAGTTTTCCGGTAATCATGAGAAACCTTTCAAAATTATTATCTCTTTGTTGCAAGGGTTTTATAGTTATCATTACATGGGAAATTGTTCAACTGCATATTTTCTTCGGAATTATAAGTAAATACTATAGTTTCCCTTGATCAAATTCATGAAAATTATACCAAAATTTTCTACGTTCGGATTTTATATGTATTTTAGATTTAGAAGTGAATGGCGACGGTGATTTCAATATACATATAAACTTTTTAAAACCCCTTACCACGAGATATTTAGAATACCTGAATACGTATTTCTGCTAGTGAGTTGCCGTCTTCAGTAGGAATTTGGACTAACAAAAGTAACTTGATTGAGAAATACCTCCTGTCCTTCACCAAGTCAACAATGGAAGTTCGTGGCTAATGGTGTATCAAACAAAGACTTAAATGCTACTTCTCCGTTACTATTTGTTACGCTTAACCGCTTAAGGGATTATTTTCAACAAATTTATTAATTCTGAGTTAGCGATTGGTCTATTATAAGAGATCCTCCTATTTTTGAAAATACGAATGAGTCCTTAGCAATTTAATTCTTTTGTAGACGCTTCCTTTGCCAGCTTTTCTAGTTTTATGCTGTATTCTGTCTCGTAAAAATGGTTGGATAACAGTTGTTTATGAAGTCTATGATTTTTGAAGTGGCCTACAGTGAACCTAACATAGCTTTGCCGGTTAGTCGATGTGCCCACTGACAAAGCGGTAGTAGGGATTAGCTTCGAGCTGTTAAGATCCCTAGTAAAGTTGCAGAAAAAGTCTTATGTCTATGCTTATAATTTAGTTATATGCTTATTTTCTGCTTATTTTGTAATTATAAATAACTAAAGATTAGTGTTCATTCACTTACTGCTGTATTCAAACAATTCTAATATAAATCATAATTATTACAAAAACACCACTGTTCTATTGCAAGCTAACTTCTAAACTTCTGTTACTAAGTGTACACGGCTCGTGACGCATGTAGTCTGTCACTTTCTTACACCCACCTTCTCTGTCCATCATTGTGCGGGATGACCGGCAAACCTATGTTAGGTTCACTGTACTTGTCCTTAAACCAAATCGCAATATTACGTTTAGTTTGCCCAACATATATTCCATTACAGTCAGAACAGTTAATTTAGTAAACTTTTCCAAAGTTTTCCCTTTATCTTTAGGATTTCCTAATATGTTCTGAATGCTGTTATTTGAACGAAATACAATTTTGGAAATGCTTTGTTTACATAACTTATCAAGGCAATTAGCTAAAGATTGGAAAGACATTTCTAGTATTTTCTTCAAAGTGGGAACTTTGTAAAGTCATGAAATTACGAACATTTATTCTTAGCTAGCGTTTTCTAATTACATTATCAATAATGTCTGGAGAGAAACCATTGTAGGAAGCAATGTTTTTGATGTACCGATATTCAATTCGTTATCGCCTTTGTTTGTTAGGTGATCAGCATTGGACATTAGTTCAAGTTCCTACTGAAGATGGTAATTTAATTGCCGAAATACGTATTTAGGCGTTCTAAATATCGTGGCGGTAAGAGGTTTTCCAAAGTTCATGTTTTAGATTTGTAGTCGTTTAATAGTCTTTGTGAATTTGAAAAAAGTCTGTTAAATGGATTATCTACCATCGTATAACAGTTAGGGATAATATAACATTATCTAATTAGAGTACACGTCGCTTATTGGAATCACAGATATTATCATTCGGGTAATGTTATCATTTTCGCAAAGTATGGGCCGCACATAATTATGATTTTGGTTTACGTTATCAAGTTTTTCTTAGTAATGTTTTCGTCCACGAGCAATAACCTTGTTTGCATGCGTTTTTATGTCTGTATTTTCAAGCTAGAGTGGTACCGAACCACTCTCTCACTCGTAAGTTTACATACCGCAAGCTGGTTGGCAGCAGCTAACTCAGTTCTCTAACCCTCTGTAATGACTAATGTAAAAAAGAGCGTGATCTTAACTTAAAATAACATTAACGGAAAAATGGAAGAACTCGAAAAAAACGGAAAAGGAAAAGCACGTTAAGTTCCAACAGAAGGATGGTTTCGCCGTTTATTATTCAATCGGTTATTATTTGGCGACAAACTGGGGAGGCCTACATCCAGAAATGAATTGAAGAGGGCTGATGATGATGATGATTATTACCAAAAAACCCGAGTTCTGTTGTGATCACATTAAGCGGCGTGCACTGTATTGTACATCAGAAAGTTTGTAATACTGTGGTAAATATTTTTAAGATACCAACTATATTTTGACAATAAATGCATTAAAGAAAACACACTGGATCAAATTTTAAAAAGGACATAAAGCAGGTGCTGTAAGCATTTGTTTATATAAGTTTATTATAACTCTGAAATTAATGAAAATGTTTATTACAATTCCTTGGCGTAAGTTATATTGTTCACTGCTTGAATAATTGCCTGCTATATAATATCCTTTATATATACAGCCCGCTATTCGAAAACCGTTAGCAAGGCGATGCACATGCATTGCGATACAGCTTCGTCAAATTCTATTTCTGTAAAACATTACTAAACGAAATAATTGTATATTTCTAATTTTCGGTTTACGATTGCAATCGCTCAACGCCTAAAATAACCTTCCTGAAAAACACTTATTCGTTCGTAAAAATGGGATTTTACTCGTAATATTAAAATAACGGTATATACAGGTTGATCCTAAATACGTGCGAAACGCTTTAACCACGTGTATTTGAGGTTATGTAACCCCTAAATCACTTACTAATTTTTTTATTGGGGATCGTTACTGTGATACAGCGGTTCAATGTTTCTTTATATAAATGTACGTTTATATTTCTTGTCCAATTTTGAAAAACTTCGTCGATTGGAAAGCTAACAGTCCAAGCCGAATTTCCAGTAAACAAAATACAATTGTATATGAAAAGTGGGTGAAATCTGACTGCTGTAAACATTTTGTAAATTAGGTGTATGTATTTAAATTTTCATTTCTATTCGAAACTTTGTTAAATAATTCTAAAAATATTAAATTTTCGGAAATAATTATACAGACATATTTTTGTTAAACAGAATACTAGCTCAAAAAAATGCAAAAAGAAACAGTCTGGTTTTCAAGATATATCCTAACTTACACACTTTTAAATGAAATTTTTCACTTCTGGGTTACATTCAATTCACTTTTCACACAAAATTGTGCATATTTCTCAAAGTGGAAATTAAACTTTAATCTTAGCTTGGCAAAACAATAAATTTCATCAAAATCGGACAAAAAAAAAATTATTAAATTTTAATGAAATGATGTAAAAACTTTGAAGTCCCACAAACCCTTAACGCGCCGAATTTTAAAAAACTTTCTAAGTGATTTAGGAATTAAATAACCTCAGCTACGCATAGTTAAAGTTTTTCGCATGTTTAGGATCACCCTGTAGAATCATACTTAGAAATAGTTATAAAAATTTAATAGCCGAAAAGGTGAAAATAATTTGATAACTGTAAGGATAAAACGAAACGACAAATATGACAAGCTATTTGCATAAAAATGTATTAACAATTTCGGTCCAATAAGTAAGGAAGCGGCAAACTCTGGGGCTGCATATACAGAAAGCGGCAAAAACAGACATAAAATCACTCCCTTTAAAAGTTTGTTAAAAAATCATATTTTCAGTTGAAATTTGCCTGGGAAGCAAAATGCGAACATATTGGACAACACTTAGGTAGAACAAAAAGTCAAGACGCATGGCGAACCCTTAAAGGCCTAAGAACGAATACACAAGAAAGAAATACACTCCAACCTATCGACGTACACCAGTGGGAAAAATATTATGAAGATCTATTAACAGAAAAAAGAAAGGACTACAAATATACTAATGGAAATAAAAGACAGGAAAGATTAGAATCACTTGCCTTAAGTCCAATAACAGTAGAGGAAATGAAGAAAGCCCTAAAAACAATAAAAATGGAAGAGCTCCAAGAACCGTAGGTGTTCATGTGGAACTTATAAAAAATAGCCCAGACGCATTATTAGAACTTATGTCTACATCATTTAACAAGTATTTAGAACAACAGGAAGTTCCAGAAGAATGGAAGATAGCTTATATAACCAACATCTATAAGAATGGCGACAAGAAAGAATGTTCCAATTACAAAGGTATCAGTGTTCTAGATTCTATGGGAAAACTGTATGGTAAAATTATTAAAGAATTAATCGAAAACGAATTTCAAGATCAGGAAGAGCAAGGCAAATTCCGGGCAGATCGTTCTTGCAGGGACAACATCTTTTGCATTAAACACGTAATCTAGGAAAGGGCAGCACGCGTTAGAGGAACACATATTATTTTTATAGACTCGCAAAAAGCGTACGACAGCGTACCACTTACTAAACTCTGGGAGGCAATGACAAACAGCCATATAACTGACTCCCTAATTGGAGCGGTTAAAGCCTTGTACAGGAATATGTCAGCGAAAATAAAAGTCGGAAATAAGCTAAGTAACGCTACGCAGGTGACAAAGGGATTGTGACAAGGTTATTCTATCCCCAACCCTGTTCAAAATGTATACAAAAGTGGCGTTGGAGAAGTGACGAAAGAAATGTAAGCCAACGAGAGTGCGTATCGGGGAAAATACTCTGTATACGTTACGCTTCTCAGATCATCAAGTGATTCTTGCAGAAGATCAAGACGACGCCCATTACATGTTAAGAAACCTGAGAAAGCAGTATGAAAACTGGGGATTATCAATTAACCTAAAGAAGACAGAATACTTAGTTGTTGGTAGTACAGCAGAAGAATTAGAACTTGGCAAACACCATGGTTAATCCATGTACAAACTATTACTACCTGGGAGTCAAAATCACTACCTAGCCATATAACAAAGAAGAAATAAAATCACGAATAGGACAAGGAAGAACCGCTATAAGGCAACTAAATGGTATACTTTGGAATAGAAAAATAACAAAACATGTGAATATAAGAATTTATAAAACATTAACGGACAGTGTATGCACATATGGTGCAGAACTGTGGGTAATTAATAAAGAACATAAACAAAAACTCAGAGCAATGAAGATGGACTGCTGGAGACGTTGTTGTGGACGAACACGTTTAGATAGAATTAGAAACGAGTATACCAGGGAAAAAATGGAAGTAGATATAGACAAAACAGAAACAACTGAAACAAAAAGACTGAGATGGTACAGACATATGCAGAGAATGCCAGATGAGAGGTGGCCAAAACAAATTTGGAAATGGCAACCATATGAATGTAAGAAAAGAGGAAGACCACGAAGACCATGGCTTAACGAAGTACGAGAAGCCACGGAAAGCAGAAATTAACAGAAAGAATGGCAAGACAGGAAAGCAACTTCTTAGTCCTGGGACGGACCGGGGTGGCTGTCTTGACGACGTATCGGCAAAGTCACATTTGCCTTCTTCAGGTCTTATCGGATAACTTTCTGGTGGTGCTTCTTGTAATACGACTGTTGACGTTCGTAGCCGCTGGGCCTATATATACACCTTGACCGTTCCGTGTTGTTGTGCTTTGTGATTTCGGGCTGGGTTGCGTGTGACGGGACCGGCTGTGGCGGGAACGTTCTGATTTTGTTGAGGCGAATTTGTGTTTGCTTGTTGGTTTCTGTTGTAAGTTTGTTTGTTTTTGATAGAACCGTTTTCCAAGCGGACGGTAGTCTTTGGGTGTCATCACGAAAATTTAGGTTTCTTGGGTGTTTCTCGATTTCTATAACTTCCCATATTATTTTTGATTTCAGGTGCCCTACGTTGGTCAGTACTTTGGTGTTTTCGAAAGCAATTTTGTGGGATGATGTGCTTACGTGTTGTGCCAGTGATGAAGTCTTCTCGTTCTTTCGTACGAAATTTTCGTGTTCTTCTTTTCTCACATTGACTCGGCTGTTTGTTTGACCTAAGTATGTTTGATCGCAGTCCTGGCAAGGAATTTCGTAGACACCTTGATTCTCCAGGGTATCCTTGTTACGAACTTCGCCAATCGTATTACAAGAATCACCGCAGGAAGTAATCCGACAAGACCTGAAGATGACAAATGTGACTTTGCCGAAACGTCGTCAAGAGAACAACCCCCAGCCCGTCCCAGGACCAAGAAGTTGCTACCCGGAAGATTTTTGGAAGCCAATCACAGCATACAACACCCGTGGGAATCTCAAAACCAACATATATATGTATATTTAACGAGGTCGGACAAATATATAACGGGATTGATCAAATACAAAGCATGTGAGGTAGCCACAGGTGAAAATACCTCTAGCGTCCTTCGAAGTAATCTCCCTCGACTTCTACGCACCGTTGACATCGACGATACAAGTCGCGGAAAGCCTGCTTAAACTTGTCGCGAGGAAGTGCGTTTAGTTCGGCGGTAACATTCCGTTGAATGTCTTCCACGTCGTCAAAGCGCCTTCCCTTGAGGGTCAATTTCAGCTGAGGAAACAGCATGAAGCCCGCTGGAGACAGATCCGGCGAATAGGGAGGATGTTCTAAGACTGGGACATTTCTTGTCGCCAAAAACGTATTCACAATCAAGGCAAACTGCACAAGGGCATTGTCGTGTAAAAGGTGCCACTTGCCGGAGGCTGCCAAATGCGGTCGCACACATCGAATGCGTTTTAGTAAACGCGTCATGACACCCTTGTAGTACAGGCGTAGTGACGGTGACACCCGGTGGCACAAATTCTTTGTGAATGATGCCTTGACTGTCGAAGAAAGTGATCAGCATAGTCTTCACTTTCGATTTTTGGAGACGGAATTTTTTTGGACTGGGAGACGTCTTCGATCGCCATTCCATGCTTTGTCTCTTGCTTTCTGGATCGTACTGGAAGCACCACGACTCGTCACCAGTAACAACTGAATCCAGAAAATTTGGGTCGTTGGCTGTTGCAATGAAGTCGCGGGAGGTGTCCACTCAATGTGCTTTTTGCTCAGCGGTCAAATTGTTTGGGACAAATTTGGCAGAGACCTTCCTTTTCTTCAAATCCTTCTCCAAAATGGTTCTAATGGTTTTACGGGTAATACTCAGCTCCTGCTCTATCATTCTCAGTGTCGGTCGTCGATCAGCCACCACAAGTTGTCGGACTTTTTCGATCGTTACGGGGTTTCTCGTTGTGATTGGATAACGCGGCTTCTAATCATCGTAAAGGTCCTGCTGACCTTCACGAAATCTGGCAAACCACTCGAAAACGCGAGTACGGGACATGGCCTTATCGCCATACACAGATTTCAACATCTCGAATGTTTCCATGGCCATTTTCCCCAATTTTAAACAAAACTTAATGTTCGTTCTCTGCTCCATGTATGACTTGTGTTACATGTGACAGCTGCACTAACTTGTTCATTCGCATGCACAGCCTACCACGCAAGTTCTGACAGGATGTCGTTTTAGCTATGTGTAGACGAAAGTTCCAGCTACAATTTGGATGATTGATTTGGATGGATGGATGATTTGGAAACAGTCAGTTTCTTATAGCGTCCGCAGTAGTGCCAATCCCGTTTCATATTTGCCCGACTTCTATATGTTCAAAATGTAACGATTTATTCAGAGTGTTCAGAGTTTTATCCATTTATTTTAAATAAGAATTCAGAAGCTATATGGAACAACAAAGTTATCTATAAGACACCATACTACAATAGTAAATATCATAAATAAGGTCTTTTATGAAAAAAATAATATTCAAGTTTATTGTTGCTGAAAAGTTTCTCATAATTACCCGAAACTGTTTACTTAACAAGTATTTTTTATGGTACCTTTAGCTTTAGAAGTGTTATTATATAAATTTTTCGACACCTGTGTAAAGGATCTGTAAATTTACATATTTGTTTTGTACAACCAAATTTTGAATCCACATCAAAGTTATATTTACCATATAACTACTTTAATTTACATTGCATAACCGTATGCAGTTTAAAAATGTGAAACAGCAAACGGAATACCCTTCTTTCGTTAACTTATACGTATTTATATATTATTTCAACACGCTTATTTTGGTGTCCGATTTTCCAGCGAAACGAGTAAATATTTTCCAAATGTCTAATAAAATTCTCAAATCCCCTTTAAAAATGTCACGCGGAAGTAAAGTCGCATAGTAACCTTGAAGTTGTAATAAAAAAATAGTAACTGATGAAAGACAAAAACTCACACATAAAATGTTTTGAGGCGCTAAGTAGGCTGTAAACGACAACCATAAAATTAGAAACATTTATTTTTGTCCTCTAAATCTATTCTAGTCGTTTCCATAAGAGTTTTGTAACCACTTAATTGCAGCCGTTATTTATGAAACGCCGGCAAACATAAATATCGAACTAATCATTATAATTACCATTTCCATTCATAGGTTTGATATCACCATTCGAAGACTGATGAGACGAAATGCTAGTGTTGGAATTAGGCGTGGTGGAAACTCCGGAATGGGGCGATCCGGGCTTGATATCCTTCGTGCTAATACTAGATTTGGAGGTTCCATTGGATTCGGATTTAACGTTACTTTGCGTATTATTTCCTTCAGAAGAATTACTAGAAGCTTTCTGTTGGGCCAAGCGTTCCTGTTTGCGGAATTTCGCCCTCCTGTTTTGAAACCAGACCTGAAATCAAGCAGTATTTGTAAAAGCTAGAACACTCGAGCTGATGACACAATAAATAAAAGCAGAATTGATTACGCTGATTGCCTCGCAGGCTGCGTTTAACATAAATAAAACTAACAGCGCTAAATTCTACGCGGGGGCAATTTTAATCTGTTCGCGTATACGGCCGTAATTAGAGCCCGGCTATATCATGGCTCACTCTGTTTATCGGTACTTTAAATATTATTGTTCGTTCCGGGTGAACGGTGTTTGCCAAACGATATGCCGAACGATGCGAGATGATTTCGTTAACAATTCCGATTCGATGATTGATTGATTTGCGCGCTTGTTCGGGTTAAACAGAATCGAGTTTTTGATTAGCGATTAGACGGGCCTGTCCTCTGTTCGTTTTTATGGTTGAGTGGAGAAGGTGGCGGCGGCGCTTAACGGGCGCTCTTCCCTCTGAAAAAGCTTGTTAAGCGCAGGCTACGCTAAATTCAATCAACCCTGTAAACAGCCGAATGTGTCTCGAATACCGATGGTTCTTAATTGTCTGCCAATAAAGCAGCGGTCGGCGAAATCAGTGCGGAATCAGAGCAGACCATTGCAAGGCGATCCTCGGCAAACACCAATCAACGAGTTCTTCGCTCGAATTCACTATGCTAATTCACGGTTCAACTTTGTTTGGATACATTTTGCAAAATTACGGAAAGTTACGACCCTAATTTTGGTAAACGTCGCCGGACACCGCCTTCACCTACTTATAATTATTGACAATTCAATTGCTTCCTTCTTATATTACACTACGAATTATTAGAGAGATGAAGTTTTAGATGATTAATCTTACAAGAAACAGCAGAATTGCTAGAAAAAACTAGAAGACATCTTAAACTTGTCAAGAAAATCTCTTAAATAAATAGTTTAGGAATTTTTTGTGTTTACGGGCGTAAAGTAGGTAAATGCTAGTACTATCAAACGATTTCGAGTCTAGAATCAGAACTTACTCATCATCTCAATTATCGTCATTAGAGTCCAGTTGTAAAACTGAGAAGAAGATGCAGATTCTAGAATTGAAAATGAAATTCCATTTTTTAAATCTAGAATCTTCTGTTCAATTGATTCTGGGCATTATCATATTTCCAACAATAGTATGTTGACAAGTTGGTAGCACTTTCGGCATAACCAGTATAGCTTCTAATTTTTAAGCAGAAAGTTGTATACTTAATCGTATGCTCAAAATTCGCTTAAAAATGTCTTTAAAGCTGTCAACACTACGATTAAATCAGTACTGATTACTGTTTGTGAAACTAAACAAGCTAACGTTTCGCAAGGCATTGCAGCTTGCATCTTCAGAGACTTTTGACTTTACTGAGTGTGACCACTATTTGACAATGCGATATAAGCAGGAAATTAGTCACAATGTAAACCAGTGGTTCCTAAAGTGTGGGTTTCACAAAGTTAACAAAAATAATTCAAACTTAAAATTTTCAATAAAAGCAAGAACCTAAACATAAACATCTTCTTCTTCTTCTTTCTATATGGTTGCCCATATAGGTAGGCTATTGTCTGTTTCTCCTTTTAATCCCCTTCGGATGTTGATGTCCAACATTTTCGCCATCTTTTCGGTGGTCTTCCTTGCGTTCTCTTCTCCACGGGTTTATTGGAATTTGCGATCTTAGCCAATCTATTATTTTCCATCCTATCCACGTGTTTATTCCACTATGTTCTTCTTTGTCTTACTAATTTCGCTATATCCTGTATGTTGCTCATTTCTCTTAGATTTTCACTTCGGACTCTGTCATGAAGTGTTTTGCCATGTATCGTTCTTAGCACTTTCATTTCCGCTGTTCTCATCATATGCATCGTCTTTGTGATATCAGCTCTTGTTTCCGCCGCGTATATTCTTGTCTTACCATAATTGTTAAGATATTTGTTTTTCCAGATTATATCTTTCATGCATCCTGAAGTACCGGAATCTTCCATCCTTATTCTTTTTACTTCTTGTTGTATGTTACCGTTGCTTGTTATTTCCGATCCCAGATAATTAAATTTCATAACCTGTTTTATAATTATCCCGTCAACTTCAAGCTTGCATCTTATTGGTTCTTTAGCTATTACCATATATTGTGTTTTTTCGGTGTTGATTATCATATTGAGACTTTTTGCTTTCTGGTTGAAGGTTTGGAGTAGCCTTTGTAGGTTGTCTTCAGAATCCGCAATGAGTACAGCGTCGTCCGCGTAGCATATAATATGGAAGTAAGTGTTTCCCATTTTGTATCCTGTTTCTTTTGAAGTTGTTCTGTAATCTTTTCCATAATCATATTGAAAAGAAATGGGTTCAATGAATCTCCCTGTCTTATTCTATCGTTAATTTTTATCTGTTCGCTTGTCTTATATCCCACTTTGTTTGCTGTTTTACAATTTTTTTTTCATTTCGCATACTATTTGTATTATCCTTTGGTTTACATAGTTTTCTTTCATTATTTCTATAATATCTCTAATGCGTATTCTATCGAATGCTTAGGTTATGTCCACAAAGCACATATATGCTGCTTTGTTAAATTCCAGTGATTTATCAATTATTTGTTTTAAGATAAATATAGCGTCAACGGTGGATCTGTGTTTTCTGAGTCCTTGTTGCCCTTCTCTTATCTTAATATCCTTTGTCATTATTTCCAGAATGAGTTAGTTTTGTGAATGCTTTCAAGGTGCTATTTGGGAGGGTTATTCCACGATAGTCTTCAGGTGATGTTTTCTGTCCGTTCTTAAAAATGGGAATCATTGTGCTAGCTTTCCATTCTTCTGGTATAGTTTTTTGTTCTATGATGCTCCTAAAGAGAGTGCTTATTTCTTTATGTAATTGTTGTCCTCCATATTTCAGCATCTCGTTATTTATGCTGTCCGGTCCAGGACTCTTCCGGTTCTTGAGTTGTTTAAGAAGTTCTATAACCATGTCGTCTTTTATTTCTATTGTTGTTTCTTCCTCCTCTTCAAGTATTTGTGATTCTTGACTTTCTACTACTTTGTATAGGCTTTCGAAGAACACTTACACATAAATATCTGTAAATATAAAACAAGCTGAAAACATGAATGCGATGTATGTGTTTATATTCCAGAAACTAGCTTTTCAAATCTGAGCCCCGTATTCGATACATACACAATATTATCATGTTCAAGTTCGAGACGATTTCTTACTTTTGTTTTGATGGCAGTCATAGACAAGAAACTTAATTCACACAAATTCGATGTAGCAAATGGCACCAAACACTTTACCGCTTTCTCCACAAGTTCGAGGTATTCTTGCATTCTTTTGATCCAAAATTGATCTACGCTCTGAGAAAAGAAGTCTAGTTTCAGGATTCCACTACATGATATTTTAATAAGTTTTTCTTCCATTTTGTTGAAATTTCAGATTGTTTCATGGAACAAACGGATTTAGTATCCATCTGTAATTGTCATAACTATTTTGAATTTCTTTGGCGAAATAGTCAATGAGCTCTTGTTTTAAATTATGGAAACTAACTTAAATAACTGCAAACACGTGTTAAGAATTTATCGTATTATGATCTTTAACTAAGTCTTCCATGAATTCTTGAACGCAATGGAATGATCAAACTTCTTTTTTCCAATTGAAGTGGGCCAGAAATCAAATTCCTTTATAAATCCGTTAATATTGTCCGTGGCTGTTATTATGTTAATATCACGGCCCTACAAGCCGCTATTCAGGATGTTTAAGTGCTCAAAATATCAGCAGGAAATCCAGTCCAAGAATCCAAAAGGAATTAGCAAGTTTGTTCTCATATTCCGGTTTCTTGTCTTTCAGGTACATCAAAAGTTCTGCTTTTAACTGGAAAACCCTTTCAAGATGTTATTTCGCAAAAGCCATCTTACTTCCGTGTGATAAAGAAGATTTGCGCATAAATAACCAATGTCCTCACAAATGTTTCGAAACATGTGAGTCTGCAATGCTTTTCCCATGGATTTCACCTTCAATGCATCCATTGAGGAGGTAAAGATCTTGACGCAAGAGCTTCTCGATGTAAAAAAACAGTGTAACCATGTAGAATTTGACATTTAAGACCAGATCGATGTCTGGTCGTAGCCTTGGTGCCATCGATGCATATAGCACTGCATTAAGTCCAGTCAAACTCTTACTTATTAGTACTTTCCATGAAAATATCGATTTAGCATTTTCCGGTGGTATTGTCCTCTAATGGAATACAAAATAAAATAGCTTCTGTAACACCATGTACCAGTATTATATCTTACAAATGCTATAAATTGGACACAGTTCGAAATATCCGTGGTTTCGTCAACCTGTATTGAGAAGTACGTGTACTTCTTAATATTTTCAACAACTTTTATTCGAACTATCTTCTGCCATGTCAGTTATTCGTCTTTAGAAAGTATCATTAGAGAGGGCTTGTCAGCTTGTCAGCCTCTTTTTCATCAACCATTATTTGCACCATTTTAACAGCTGCTGGTAAAAGCTTCAGATGTTTAGCAAGTGTATGTAGCTTACGG
Source organism: Limonius californicus (assembly GCA_014611495.1). Taxonomy (NCBI): domain Eukaryota; kingdom Metazoa; phylum Arthropoda; class Insecta; order Coleoptera; family Elateridae; genus Limonius; species Limonius californicus. The sequence goes on along the minus strand of JABXWE010004661.1, from coordinate 2,206 downwards.
TTTTTTGCAAGCGAAATGCAACTCGATAACTGGATAGTAGTGCTTTTTCATTAGTGGTGGTTGCTGATGTAAAAGTGGCTTCCTCCTTGAGGAGGTAGTTTAACTTTCTTTCAAAAAATTCCACAGATTCTTTTTGTCTAGATGTTTGGTATGTAAATGTCGAAATAGCTTTGATGGCTTCATAGTTGCCTTTACCAATACTTCTCGACAAAGTACACACTGGGGTTTCTGGGGAATAACGGTAAAACCATATTTGAAATATTCAACTCTGTACAATCTATTTTTCTTTGTATTCTTTTCACTGCCAGATGCGATAGGTTCTAATGATCGTTTTACAAATTCATCCATCTTTAACGAAACTAGTTTAGCTCGTACTTAACGTTAAATATTGGTTATTGATTTATTACACTCAACATACAGTCAGCAGTACAACACACAATTTTAAAATGATGACTAGTCTCATCGCGATCTGCTGCTTATATAAAGTAAAATGGATTTTCCAGATTATGCTAGTGCCATCTAGCGCCTTTCCTAATAAGGTGGAACATTTCTGGAAACACGGAGAACAACTAAATAAATTGCGCTACTTGATAATAGATAGCGTCAGTTGGCCGTTTAAGCGCTGATTCTGAATGAAATTAAGTACTACACGAGGGAAATCGCGAGAAAATTTTTGGCCAAAAGGTTGTCGCGCTTTAAAAAATTTGGGAACCACTGGTGTAGACAGATCGAGAAACCGCGAAAGCTTCAAATAATAAACGACGGTTAAAGTTTTCTGAAAAAATTGTAATTAGCTAATTTTGCAAGCCCATCACTGTTACAGCTACAATCTCTGAATCATTAATGAAAATAGTAACTCATTAAAAGTAGAAAATGTCCTTTCCGCATACAGAACATTAACGTGCTGATTACATTTTTAAAAAAATTATATTACACCTTCCATGTAGTAGCCTGTTAAACAGAAGGGAAATACATTAGTTAAATAAAGTTTTTTTAAGCTTCAACTGCTACAACCTTTTTTAGTTTTAGGCTTAAAATACTTTAAAATTGTATATTAGTTATTTGCTCTTTGCCAACTATTTTATGACAACAAAATCTCCTTTGTAGGTTTGTAAAACCCCTAACAAGTCAGACTGATTGTACCTTTCAGCTATCTGAAGGCATTCAAGTCAAATAATTTTATGATTTGTTTATTTATCAGTCATTGCTACACACCATTATTACGAAAAAAATTTTTGTAAATACAAATGCACACGAATTTTTGTATTTCGACTTTCCACTTAATTAATTTCTCTATTTACGCTAAATTTGTTAAATGCTTGATTGTCAAAATAATTTTAATGTCATTTATACAAACATATCGAGCTTCACATTTCTTATAGAGTTTGGATTTTGGTATCACAAGAATCATTTTATTTATCTGGCTAATAGGCAAATGTGGATTTTACCTATTTTTACCTGGTTTAAAATTCTATATGTTTCTTCCGGTAGCATTCCTTGTAAAGTGTATTGCCACTAAAACTAAAATACCATTTTATACGTCTATATTGTAGACACTTAAGGATGTTTTTAATGCTTACGATAACTTCAGATACCAATATCGTCTCTTGGTGTATTGACCTGCCCTAATAAACGTGCCCCGCAAATTTATTACAACAGCGTTTTCACTACAAAGTTTAGTCATAGTAATACCCAAATGTTGTATGTAATGTATATCATGAAAATTATGAAAAAAACACCTATTTTTTATGTAGAAGGGTTGTCTAATCTCCCATTAGAATTTGGTTAGTTTACAGGTTAAGATCATTTTTAATGACAATTGCTATTTTCGGACAGGACATCATACTTAATTACTTAAATCACATGGATGAAATTCCAGCTTATCTTTAGTATAAATACACGATCAGCATGTTTCTAGTCAGAAAATTAGATAAGTCCTAATCAGGTTTATATTTTTTGCTATTTGACATTCTATTTGCAAGTTTATTATCGAACCACACTTCTTCCATGAAAATTTTATTGGACAACGTTACTTAGATTTCTTAATAAAACGTTTTGCCCGATAGTTGGAAGTTGTAGAACCTAAGGTACGACAAAAACCTTCATACCAATTATGATGGCTATCCTGATCACTACAGATAGATTACTAGAAATTAATTAAATTATGTATTTGGAGTAAATTGGACTGGAAGACGAGGTGTGCATC